>WAAE01014014.1:19913-49418 GCA_013400495.1 Nicator chloris | reverse complement strand
AACAACAACAAAGCACAAACAAAACCTCCCCAAAGAGTACTAAAGGAGAGGAATCAAAGGCAATCTTCTGTCTGCTAGTATTACCTTTCTAATAAATCATGGAAAACTGGAGTAACTCCAGAAGATTAGAAGAGAGGCTATGGTGTGTCCATACTAAAAATGCCAAAAGGGATGAATCAGGTAACCACAGGCCAGATGCCCAACTTCAGTTCTTGGCAACATAAAGAAAAGCTGCTGCAACTGTTTGACAAATTATAGAAAAATATTTAATTCCCAGCTCAATTATTTTACAGGCAATTGGTCTGGACTAAAAGCTTGATTTTATTCTTTTTAAAGATTACAAACTTTGTTGATAAAGGTAACTGTGTGCATGTAATAAACTTACTTTTTACAAGGCATCAAAAACAGGCAAAATTCAATATTGTACTCCATCCATGCAGGAAAAGGTATCTGATTGCTCTGGAGGGTTAGCCCTTAAATTCCTGGGACTTTCTGCTTTAAAAGACTCAGTGACAGTAGCTGCAGCTGAGCTGAGATTGGAGCAGCCCTGCAGAACCCTGTGTCTGGCTGCCTATGCTTAAAGTCTGACTGCCCAGCTGGTGAGGAGAGTTGTGAGAAATACGACAGAATTTACTTCAGATTCATTTTTTCACACAACAAACAATAGCTTAAAAAGTTGCACAGAAAGTTATTTGATCAGAATATTTCTGATTTGGGGATCTGCTTTGAGTATTTTTGACCACCTTGAAACAAGAAATAAGAGAAGACTTCCATGGCCACCACTGAAAACTCCAAAAGGGAAATTCTGCACCCCACTTCAATATATGCATTTTAATAAAAGTTTACTTATTTTGTCCTGTCCTGTCCAGGGAAAAATAGAGCAAATGATTTACAGGGCAGGCAAACCAAGTGTCTGTCCAGCTGCTAGTCTTGAAACAGGCTGGGAGTTGGTTTGCTTGTTGTATTTCTGTATTCCCTTACAGTGCGAAAGGCATCAAGCACCAACAAGTTCCTCAATAGGACAATGAGTCATGGAAACCAATGGCTAAAAGCTACAGTCAGAAAAGCATTACCTGGAAATAAGACACAGTATTCAGTGAGGTGGTTCACAGCACAGGAGAAATCAGGCTGGCAGATACCTCAGTGGTCATTTAGCACAATCTCCTGCTAAAAACCAGATCAGCTCTGATCACTCAGGGTTTATCCAGTCGGGTCTTGAAAAATTACAAAGATGGAGACTGAAAAAGCTCCTTGGCAGCCTTTTCCATTGCTATTCACTGCTATCAGGGCTGAGCATGGAGAAGATATACTATAGCCATACATTGTTTTCTGAATTGAAAAAATGTCTACAATTCTGAGAATATTGGAGTCATTCAAGGATGCAAATGAAATGCTACTAAGAAAGGAGCAGCTGAAAAATAAAGATACTAAACTATCTCTAAATGGTACAGCAGTTTTACTTTAAACCCATTCTTTACTCCTAATATAATCATAGAAACATCCAAGAGTAATTTGGGCCATTAACTCTTTGCAATGTGGTATCAACTCTTGACTAAAACCAGGTATTTCTGTTGGAAATTATGGTCAAGTAAAGTCAGATACTGATTTTACTCAGTTTGGCAACACCAAAGCATGGGGGAACTACATTATCAATCATGACTTTCTAAAGATATTCTCAAGACAATGACTTTGCTTTATGCTATACAAGTTGATTTTTTCAAAAGTAACTGAGAAAATTTGACATAAGGAGGCCTTAGTCACCAACAGATTTTTGGTTGAAAACAAAAGATATGTTCCTACATTGTTGAAAAAAATGTATGTACAGCACAATCAAGATATTGAATGCATCACTCTGCAGGCTATCACTATTCATCAACTCATCAGTGGGAGCAGGACAGGCTAATAAACAATTCTGATATCAGTTCTGAAGACATAATAAAAGGGGAAGCATATAAGCAGCTCAAGGGATGTGAACTTCTATTCCTCTGACAACATGAAATAACAGATTATATTTTGTAACAGATCTAAAAAACTATTTATTGTTTCAGTGTGGGGTTCTGGGTTTGTAGGGGCGGGGGAGGGAGATGCGAGGTTTTTTTGCTCCTTCCTCTCAGACATACTGTGCATGTCCCACAGTAGAAAGAGCCAGGAAGAAAAAGAAAAACCAAGGCACATCCCTCAAAACACTATAGTTTCTACAAAGAGGAAATTTGCAATTCATTACTCATTCCAGTCAAACTTCCAAAGCATTGCAGATGTACTGCTTCATGTGGCTTACTTCAAAATAAAAGAATCTTAAATTGTGAATCACTTAGTGCTACTTACTTGTGCAACCTATGAGATGTCTGGCACTTGAAACTGCCCACGACTATAATAATCAATTGGAGGATGCAGCCAATCACATTTCCCCCATGACAGTTTCCAGGGTAACCAACAAAGATACCAACATGGGCTGCATGCAGTGCAAAAATGCACAAAACCACTGCTCCATTGCCACTTTTTTCAATACTTTGGATTGTATATTATAAAATGCTAAAAATCCCCTAAATTATTATTGACAAAACCAGTAGCAAAAAGGCCAAAGCAGAATCAAAAGACAGGGATGACGAACTCCTGTCTGCAGTGCTTCAGGAAGACTACAGAGACTTCTTGAAACTCTGCTTTTCAGCTACAGTATAGACCCCTCCCTTCCCTGGTCAGCCACAGAGAATGAGAGCTGCAGCTCATTTACACAATTAGGACACCACCTCTGTTTTGTACCTGTAAATACTTTGCTTAATTGATATTTGTTTGTGAACTGCCTTCATCACGAGACAGTATGACACATACTGTCACATTGCTTTTTACGTAGATTTATGCTAGAACTTTTAGTTCTCAGCCCCCAAGAAAACCCCTCCAGACAAAAAAGGAGCAATAGTACAAATACAAAGGAGTCATCAAATTACTCAGTAGAAAAGCTCTCCCCCCTCTTCTCCTTTCTCACCCCATCCTCTCAATCAAAGCAAAATATGCAGGGGGGAAAATGCCAGGATTTTGTTTGGGTTTTCCCCCCCTTCATGCTCACACCTGAATTTCAGGACCTAGTTCCTTTTAATTAAAATATCTCAAAAAATCATGATCTGGGCAAAATGAATCTTGGAGCCAAATTGAGCTTCTGTTACTTAAAGGCTTAAAATTGGGATTTAGCAACACATGGATTCTGTGAAAATAGAATTGAGTATTGGGATTTTTCAATAGCTATTATTAAGAAAAAATAACTTCCACCTGATAATTGGCTGTGGCACATGAATGTTTTCCTGAGAAGCACCTTTGCACAGCTTCTCTAACTCTGAAGCTTTCCTGATCAGAGCATGTCAGTCACATTTCTCAGTGCATAGCCACATAGTGGATAGACATCACTTTTCCCAGCATCTAATACAATCCTAAGGCTTGGTTTTTCTTGTGAATACATCAAACCCAAACCCTTTGATCCCAGAAAAAATTCTTCTGCATCAGGAAAAAGATGCTTTGCCTTATCCAAGAAAGCCCCCCAAAACAACCCAACCCAACCCACCCTCCACCCAAAACGAACAGAAAACCAAAGCAGAAAACCCAAGCCAATCCACACATAAAGACACTCAACAGACTTCAGTCACTGGAACTGTTTCTCTCTGCTCTCTGATTATCAAGAAGGCAAGTCCTTCATGAAGGTATTCAATTGTCTTTCACTTTATAAAGTGCAGAACGACACAAGATGTTTGATGATGTTTGTGGAACTGACTCTTCAAGCTCACAGATTGCTCTGAGTAGTTTGAAATGTATTAGAAACTCAAATGATTTGGCTAATTTTAGTCAAACTGGTTAGGTTATTAAATTTAAAAACAGCGCAATAAATGCTAAATAATTTTAAATGCAATAGCACTTTTCAATTACTGAAAACTTTAACACTAGCACTCTCTAAGATAACCAAATATATAAGCGTTAGAGTAGATCCAAAGTTGGCAATCAAGCCTTAATTTTAATTACAGGTACTTCCTATTAAATCTTGCTGTAAGATAAAATGGTTCAGAGCATAACCCTAATTCATTTATATTCTACAACCTTTGTTAAAAAAGAGGCACAGTGAAATCAGCTTCCTATGTTGTTTAATAAACAGCTTTGTAAAGAAAAGGAAGGCCAAAGTTTGAAAGCAAGGTGTAGGCAATGAGACTGCAATAATCTTTGTTTGCACATGCAGACAGGATAACAACATCCTCAGCCATCTGTTGGCAGAAATACCAGCTTTGATTCTTCAGCTCTCAAAATAGTTTTTAAACTGTACCCTGAAACTTCATAGAATACAATAAAAAGTAAGATTTATTTTTATTGTCCTCACACTATGTGGTAGTAAACAATAGCAACATTTCTTGGAACTATAAAGATGGAACACTCCTAGCTTGCCCATTTGCTTTACATTTCCCCATCTATTCTGACTGCATTGGGTGGGAGAAAGAATGTGTTTATTAAAAATTTGTATGAGAACAGCTTGACCCAAATGTCTGTTACAAAAATAGATTATATTAGCTAGAATGAAGTGTGTTTCTTCCATGAAATCAGCAACAGCCTTATGAAAATGTCAGCTCTTATATATACATTCTGATGCAGGGTAAGTCCAATTCTTTTTCAACTCTGAAAAATAAATACATTAGAAATACTTTGCTTTGTACTATGCACATAGAATGTAATTCTCCTAGAAATACTGGTCTTGTAATCAGTTACTTTCAATGCTGAGTTTTATTCATCACTCTTGGTAGACTACCAAAATAAATCAGTTTCAGACAGTCCTTTAAAGCCATTAATAATGAAAATTAGCAGATAGATATTTGCCACGATCAATGGTGATCTCTGGTAGACCAGTCTAAAGCTCCTTATGTCTGGTTAAATCATCACCAACATGAAAGCACAGCAGCTTATTCTTGTAGATTTAGGATATTGCATTGTTGCACTGTAGATTTCAAAGGAATCTCTTGCCATAAAAACCCCTACAGTGCTTTCATTGTATCCTGCATGTCAGAAGGAACCCAGGAACCCCTGCATACCAGACACCAGAGCATTTAAGTGCATGAAGACATTAAACCTCCAATGTGTTGCAACCTGCCCTATCAAAGATTGTCCAACTTGCTGTATTCCACCCTTTTATCATAACCATTTTTCATCTAGGTTTTTATTTAAATGCATCTCTGGCAGGGCACATAAGGGAGAGCAATGCCTACTGCAGTCTCAGTAAGTTAACAGCTATTTCATTTTTATCCAGAGTTTTCCAATAATTAGCTAACACAGGAGTTTTAAGATCTGGGTTAGATAAAATTAATCGTAGAGTTCGGTGTCAGTTTATTAATAATAATCTCCAGAATGTTTCACAGTGCCACAGAATCATCTGCAAATGGTCAATCAATTCATGTTAAAAGAAAACCCATCCCAAATAAAACAGGAACCTCTTTGGGGCCTAAGCATCCAAGAGCAGCTGACAAGAGTTGATATGGTCACTATATATCATGATATATCATCCATAAGCTGTTTCTCTCAGTAGACCCTCCTCCACGCATTGTTTGTAAATGCTGAGACATTTAGAACTCTATATTTATGTGCAAATGATCAATACATTATTATTTCTTCCAGCAAACTATTTTGCAAGCCATGACTATTTAACCACCTGTTTTATCCATGTGTATGCAGGAGAAATGCTACTGGCCTACTCAGAAACTACAGAGTGCTGTTGCTTTATGTGTTCACCCTTTACACCTTTCAGTTAATTTACCTACATCACTGGAGTTACCTCTTATGTCTTTCATTTCCTGAACAGATGATCCCCAAACCTATTGGAAGTATTTACCAAGTATTTACCAGGTGTAGTCACCTCCTGTCAAATTTATGTGCTACCTGTTCATTAATGATCTTGCAAACAGGATTTTCTTACTGAAATGCAGGTACCAACCAGCCATGGATAATGTTCTGTGTTTCATATGAAATGATATCTTTAAACACCCTTAATGATTAACATTAAAGAAAACTCCCTAGCCTGAAAGCTCAGAATTAAAGTATTAACATTGAGGTTCTAAGTTTCAGGGTTTTATATGAATTGATTCATTGTAAGAACAGGTGTTTAAAAAATGAATAACTAATATTGGCCTGAGACCATACCAGAACCCCTATTAACCTTAATTACATTTTTAAGAGTGAAGATTTGTATTTATTACGAAGCCAGGCATTTACTGCACGCAGATTTAGCATTTTATGATGCATCTGGAACCCTGTTCCATGCATCCATTTGAATAATATTAAGAAAAACAAATGATAACACCAATTGAGACTAGAATGAAAAACACTGTCCACTCTCCCCTTCTGTGTTGTGGCATGTCCTCGTAACAGATGACTGTTTGTGGAGATGTGCTTCCCACTGTGTTGGCTACAGGAGTAGTCTGTTAAATAAATCCATAATATATCTGGATACTTGTTTCAGAATAAAAACATTGCAGTGGGGGCTTTACTCATCCCTAGTCCCTACTACTGTGTAAGCTTAAAAGTAGAAAAGCTTAATATATATTAAAAAGAAAAAGCAAACACCAACCACAAATTTATGCCTCCCATTCTGGAGGAGTTTGTTACTTAGCAAATTCCGTTCCTACAAGGAAATAGCTATAATTACTTCGATTTATGATTATTTAATTTTAGAAAATATTAGAATTGGTATTCAGCCAGCAACATTTAATAGTCCAGTTTCTGAAAGAAAAAAATAAATGAGAAAAAGGAAAGCTGATGAAAGCACGGCCATTGTGGTTACATTTCTTACAAAATTAATTATTTTGCAAAAAGTAATATGCACAGATGTTTCTACCAGGCCATAATGACTAAATGTCACAAATAATTTTAATATCCCCACTGAACAACGGTCTCCAAGGCTGAACTTGTAATTTGAGGACTAGCCCTAAAAATGTGATTTTCTTCCAGCAGTAAAAAACTGAAGTCTGCCTATAGCTTTAAAAGATTTTCAACTGTCTTTGGGCCAGATATTTAAAGTGCCTAAAGATGTAGAAGATACATATGGGATTTATAGAAGTGACTAAGTGAAATTCAGTGGGAAGTACATACTGCTGTCTAAATTGCCTTTAAATAATTCTGTTAAACATCTGACTGTATCGTCAAAGCACCGAAATAGATCTTTCTTTAGTAAATGCTTTTCTTCATCTTCAGCAATGCTGGACAATGTGCTTAGTTGTTCTTTTCTTTTTGCTTAGCAATCACACCAACTTTGGGTTGCTAAGAAGGAATGAGTTATTTAGAAATATTATTTGAAGTAACTAAAAAGTAGAGTGTCTTGCAACCCGGAAGTCGTATTCCATTGAAGTCTCTCAAATTCAACACCAGAATACTGCCAAATTTTTCTACATTGCCTTCATTATAATAAATGAAGTCTTCCTTTAGTTTCACTGCTTTCAAAATAAAGTATCTTGCCAATGATTTGGTTACACTTATTTTATCACTTTTTTGGGGTCATGTTATACTAAATGATGTCCCCAGGTGGGAGAAAAAAAAAAAAAAGAAAGGAAGAGGTAGCAGTATCATAAACACACATCTGAGAGACCAATTTACCTCTGGATTTCTTAATCCAGATTCAATTTACAAACCAACAGGAAATTTATTTTGTTATCATTGGACCTGGGTTATTCAAGAGAATTTGTACCAAGGCATCCTATCAGACATTTAATGCAACACAAGAAAGTATTTTCCAGCTGTATCTTCCACCTTGTGCTCCATGACTGAACCAAGACCAATTATATGGGACTTTCCATCTCCATGGAAATCCTCAGAACTGGGACAAAACCAGCTAAACAGCATCCACCTGTACGTGGTCACTCAGAGTCAATGCTTTTTACTCAAATGGTGTAAAGAAAATAATCAAGTGTGGTTACCCAGAAGGACTTGAAAGATAGGTGAAAGACATGAGCTGTAATTAACAAGCCTACTAATTTTTAAAGTCACCTGTCCAAGTCTCGATAAAAGAGATCATATTTGCTGTCAGGGGTTGAAGTTAAAAGTGAAAGGCAGCAAAAAGCTGTTGAGAACTCAGTACAGTGGATTCTTAAGTGACTTCTAAAAAAACATTTTTAAAAAGATGTTTTGGTTTTATAAAGGAAGGTTATTGAAATACATACCCTTCATGTACTCTAGTTATCATGTATGGCTTTCTCTTCCAAGGGTTTTCTTATTCCCACTTGAATGAAGGGAGAGAAGCAATTTCTAATGCTCTCTGAAAATCCAAGAGGAATCTAACTATTCAAAGTTCGATCCTGGTCCTACACATTCACAGGAAAAGCCTCACTTATTCCACTCATCTTTCTCCATAGATACTTCTGGCAGTCATGAATGAAATTTCTCCTTCCAGATAAGTTGCTGCCCAGCATCTGACAAGAGAGTAACTCTACAGATCTAAAGAAATGTTTGCAGGTTTTTCCCACTGCCTGGGAGTGGTGATTCTACTACAGCTTATAAACCCAAATGTGATGAAGTTTTGCTGTTATTGATGAAATTCTGCTGTCAATTTTTTCCATGATCAGGAAAAAGATATGTGCTTTAAAAATTGGAGTAATGAGAATGTTGTAAATAAAATATGTTAAAACAACATCTCGTGCTCCAGAGTACTGAAAAAGTCTCCACATATTCACATTCCATGACCGTGTCTAGTGATACAAACAATGGTTATTTATCTCAAAATATCTTGTGATGATATAATTGCAGCTAGAATTTAGTAAATCTCTGCATAATGCTCATCTTGAGGGCATTAATGAGCTTCATTAGTCACTCTGAGCATCTGACAGACATGCTGCATTCTGGTCATGCCATGGAGAAAGTGACTCTTGGAACTGGACACTTTTGAGCTACCACAGCCTGCAGAAAGGAAGGATGGCAATGCATCAGCAGTCCAGGTGATTGGTACAAGAACTGGAATTGTAGTACAGTAGTTCTGGAATGCTGGATTTTTTTTTTTTATTTTTTTTAACATAAAAGGTCATAAATAAAATGGCAGGAAAACTGTGTATAAAACATCTGTAGCTTAACTTACTTGCATTACAAAAAGTAAAAATCCAGACCAGTAGGGGAAGCCTTACCTTATTTTTACTAAGCAACAATTTTAGAGGTTTTGAAATGATCAGGAGAATCAAATTGAAATGTTGAGCAAAAGGTGATAAAGTTGAGAATTCCAATTTCATTACTGTAGGAGTAGTTTTTCCTTTGAATTATGTTTTAGCTTTCAGTTTGGACATTTCAAAGCAGAAGACAGTTTTGTTAATTCTGGTGATTATATTATTGAGTTCCAGAATAAAACCAACACTAAGATCCAACGCTTCCTCCCTTACCTGGGTGAGTTCCCTCATAGTGGGATAGTCATTGTTTTAGGAATGAGGGGGAGAAAGATTTGAAAGGAGAATTTGCTTATGTTGCAAAGGCTCCTGAATTTTAAGTCTTCTCACATAATGGAGGTCTTCTTTAAATAAAGAAAAGTTATTCTGAATTATCAGGTCTCCTTCTGCCCCATTAACACAGTTTTAGAATTAAAAAATCTCTCTCATTTACCTCAAGAATGAATTTTCAGTACCTAAACTGTATTTTCTGACAAAACTGATGAATTTATCCCTTGCAAGAACTAAAAAAAGACCATAAGCTGAGGTATTGAGGCTGAGAAAAATCAATTAACTTGAATATACACAGGTATGTTCACCTGTATTGAACATGACGCCTGTGAGTGTGCTTAAAGAAATCACTGTCCTTATAGGGAACTAAGTACATGTTACAGATGTAATTGTACACATCAAATATTAAAGACACGCCAAAAAGGCCAAACATTTTTCTTTTTGGCCATCTGCAAACTTCTTTTTAGTTTTAATCATAGTCTTATGCACCATCAGAACTATTCCAAAAGATCTGACTTCTTCTTCCATCATCTCTGGCATTATTCAGCAAATTTAGGTATTGTATGCCCTAATAATCACCCAAATAACTGAAAAGATTAGGGGAAAACAAAAATACATTTAACCCCACCACCTCAATTCTTTTGGTAGAGTTGTATTGGAAAAGACAAGGTAGTTCCTAAAAGGGCTCCACAGATTGTAAGTTAAATTATTATCATGTATCTCTACTGTAGATCAACTAATGATTTTACTGAACTGCACTTAAGCTTATTCTTCAATGCTTCACTAAATTGGATTATTTATTTGTGCTATGATTCTAGAAAGAATTTAAAGTCTCATTTCTTATGGGAAAAAATGGTAATAATGGAAAATCAACAATAAGATTTAGTAGAAGACAAAATATGAGAAAAATTTACTAAAACTTTTCTTTAGAGTATTAAAACATTGCTAGCAAGGTAATCACAAAATTGAGACTTCTCTTGCTGCATGAAATGACAATATTTTAGGAATTATGCAAAGATTCAGATAGGGCAGGTTTTGCAGAGCAGGAAGAAATTACTACACTTGCCTGTAGTATACACATTCAAATCAAGACAATCTGCATTTCAGCTGGTTATATAACATCCAACTTAGCTGATTGTTAAAATAAACTGAAAAACTCAGCAGGAGGCTATGAAAGAGCAATGTAATTTCCTTCATATCTGAAACATCTTTGTATCATTGTCACTGACTTTGGATCAAAATGAACAAATCCTGATGTAATGAATGCCCATCAAAACTTGATTTTGATCACAGTTCAGCATAGTTCAGACAGAAGAAAGCACATAAATAGTAGCCTGATCTTCATCTTGAAATAAGTAACAAAATTGTCAGACTGCTAATATTAAAAAAAAAAAAAAAAAAAATCAGTATTAGTCCTCCTAATGAGTGAAAGTTACATAACCATGTTCAGATAAAAGTAAAACTAAGCTGGGAAGTTCAAGAAAGAGCTGAGTAGATGGCTGGATTCACATGCAGCTGTGTACATAGTTTTTTCTCAGGTAAAATATTTTAGTAAAATATGGCAAAGAATAAAGGCTGGGCACAAAGATATTCTTCTTGAGATGTTCTCTACACTCAGTCAAACTGGGATTCTGGTGTACCACAAAAAAGCAAACCTCAAGACCAGCAGCTTTTCTGCCAGGAATTTCTAGTGCCCCTAGAAGAGCTGATCACCAATAATCATGCAAATCTCAACCAATGAGCTAACGATGTCAAACCCCACTTTCTCCTGTACCTACAAAACAGAAATCCAGCAGATTGTGGATAATAAAACAAAAGAATACAACCAAACTTTGCAAATGAAAGTATATAATGGACATAAAAGGTAGAGTAACTTTGATAAGGGTATGGAAAATAATAAACATTTTATTAGGACAATTTTGAAGCACAAATGCCTCTAATTTAGGGCATTTATGAATGAAATTCCACAACATTTGCCACTGTAGTCATAACCAAACTGCTAAACTTTAAAGACCCCTATTGCAATAATTTTTTCTGAAATATTTAATAAGTGCACATTAGCACTAATACAATTAATTAATGGTATGAAGCAAACCCAATTAATAAAAATCGGTGATGCATTAACAGATAAAATTAATAGATTTCATTTTGAATGTTACTCTCCATAAGATTGTGCCTATATATTACAGGGCAAAGGAAGCTGAAAATAGGATTTTTGCAATAATTTGAATTAAACCAATATGGTCTTTATGCAAAGTATCTTAATTAGCTGTAGCACACATTTGCTATATTGGATAACATGAAAGTTTAGCTGTGTGCTAAGGCAGTCTCAAAGCCGGGTAACCACCCATCAGTGCAGCCACCGTGCAGTGCTGCCTCCAGCAGATGGAGACAGGAAAACAAATGAGATGGATGCAGCAAGCACCTGCTGGTCAACAACTGAGAACTGACCCTGTGCTGTTAGGGACCTGCATTTGTCAGAGACATAGAAAAACCCATCTTTTCTTTTACTGCTGTTATTTCCAAGAATACTTTCTCCCCATCAGGTACTTGGGGTACAGTCAGTAGGAATATCTTTGAAACTGCACTGTGGCCTAAAGGAGGCTCGTTGCTACTCTGTCATTATTGCGCCCCACTCCTCTCCTTTCACCGTTTCCCTCTGTAATTTCACATTCTCTGCTCAGCTCTGCCACACAGACTGTTATAATTTCCTGGTGTTCAGTGTGTCAGATGCTGATGGTGTTGTGTTCTTTCTGGTGTTTCAGGTTCCTGGTGCAGGCTGGCAGCACCTGCATGTGCACGGCAGCTCAGAGAGGGTGGGAGGAGTCACAGAACAGCTGGAGCTGGAAGGGAACCAGCAGGATCATCCTGTCCAACTCTCCAGTGAATGGCCTGTACAGGGGTGGAAGCCTCGACCTCGGTGTCAGCAGCACCATGCTCTGACCAACTGGAAAGTTCCCTTTCACACACAGGAAGAGTTTCTCTGATGAGAGGATGAACTTTTGGTGCAGGACAGAAAGACGAAACCCGAACCAAACCTTTCCTCCCAATTCTAGATATGTTTTTTGTTATACATGGAGAATATTTACTTTCTGGTAAACAGTATTAAGGCACTGATATAAAACATGAAGAAAACAGAACAAACTGCAAGAACAGAAATTCCAGCTAGATAAATAGAAATAAAACTTCATGGGAAGATTGGTCAAACATTGTAATTGACTAGCCAAAAAGGTTCTACAAGCCTATTCTTGGAAACACTCAAAGCTGAGGCAGATTTGAGCTTAAGCAAATTGATTAGACATTGAAGGTATATCCAACCTTTGAGCAGGGGGCTAAAACAGATTACCTCCAGCAGTTCCTTTCAACTTTAATTAGTTTAGGATTTTATGAAAGCATATGGTTCCTTTTCTTATCTCAGATACACCAAAAGAGAAGATAACAATATCATTATAATGATACAAGGAAAAAGTAAGCAATTCTGGGGGTGTTTTCATGATTTTTTTAGGACTTAATAGAAAATAATCAGAACAATATTTTACTAGGGCAGAAATGTTAGTACAACTAGTATTTTTATCTGTTGATAAAAATCTACTTGTCAGAAAATGACAACTGGGATTATTTAGGAGTCTTTGGTTGCTGAAACTGACAGACATTCAACAATACTCCCACAGAAAGAATTTTTGATTGAAATTTAGCTGTTAAATCTGCCATTGATTTAAAAAATACATTATTGAGGAAAGCTGACAATTCCCATGAGGCATTTGATTAATAATTTTCGAGCTTCAGTGGATATGCATTACCACGTCAATGAAGGCTGTCATGCAGAAACACCTCAAGAGCCAACTGTACCAGCACTGTAGAAACTCACATTATCATAGACTTCTGCAAACTACACCATGTGAGCCAGAAAGGCAGACATGTAAGAGAAAAGAAGGACAAGGAAGGCAGTATAATAATTACCTCTGACTGAGAAAAAAAAAAGGGGGTTTTGCAATGGATTTGACATTTGGATTTATGAAAGATAACAAAATCCAGAAACACAGGTGTTTCCTGCATCTTATCTTTTATCTTTATCTTCCAAGAGAGTTTTCCTGCTCTGTGGTTAATGGGAGCCCAGATAATATGACATGGCAAGTGTTCAGAGCTGCTGTTGTAAGGACAGAGTCCTTAGAGGAGGTTTAGGTCATGTTCCCCTATTTAGGGGACAATGTGCCTGCTGAGGACCTGGGTCAGCAAAGCTTCCAAAGCCTCCTGACACTCCTCACAGGAAGAAGTCCAAGGTTCTCTGCAGCTGAGACAGAACTTGAGAGTTCTCTCAGAGTATTTGTTTTAATAAAAAGTAGAAATAAGAAATTTTATCATCATAATTTTTCCAGCTGGCTATTGCTGTAACTTATCCTTCATCATTAGTGTGGACTTTAATAGAAAGTCGTACATGAAAACAAATTTTAGTAAGAGCTGGGCCATTAACAGGCTCCCATATCTGCTTATCAGCTGTAGTTGTCTCATGAGGCAAGATTTACATATACCGGTTCTTTCTCATGAATCAATTTTCTTCCACTTATGTGAACTGAAATATATGTTCTTGTAGGTTCACACTCAGTAATATTAAAATTAGAATAGTATACCCAAATAAGTACACCGCTAATGACCTCAGATTTTGACATAGATAAGCTAAACCAGAAGTAGTTGAGGCTTTAAAATGTAAAATTATGAGTCTGCAGAGAGACACTACATTTGCTGGGATACAAAGGAGGATAGAACTCACTGGACACAATTAAAGGTGGCAAAAGTCAATCCAAAATTACTGCTGCTGTATTTTTCAGGCACTACCTTTAAAGCAAATGCTACCTGGGAAAAAGTTTAGAATTCGGTGATGGACAATTCTATTCACATAAATTTTGGGGAAAAAATTGCATAAAAAATAAGCCCAGTAATAGAATGTACAAGTAGTGGAATTGCAGTCTCTGGCAAAAATTAATTGGGCAGGGGCTGTTTTTCTATCCAACCCAGGTCCCATACATGTCCTAGTGAAAACACAATATTACCACTTCATCAGTTCAGAAATTATACACAATAGTTTTTATCCACTGATCATCAGTTTCCTCCATGGACCTCAAGGCATTTCAAATAAAACCAGTATCCTTCTTCCCATCCACTCAAGCACTCAGACTTTAGAAAGCTGAATTTATATTAAGAACTTAAGGCCACTGTGACCCAACACACTGATTACACTGAGAGGAACAGCATCTGTATCTAATTTTCTTCAACTGTAGCATTTGCATAGGGAAATCATGTTAAAGATTCAATTAGGAATACCATTACTGTTGTGAAGAAAGAGCTGACGTCAAAATTAAAATAATATAAGCATTTAATTTTTTTTTAATGCTATAAATACTTTTGTAAGAAATGGAGAAAATGTAGCTATGCAAGTTGGGGAAAACAAATGGTAAGAATACATTAAAGGAAAAAAAATAAATCAGTATCTTCACAGAAGCCAGCATGCAAAAAGGAGGACACTGATCCAGAAATAATTATACTGGGAAATAGGATAAAGAAGATAAAAATAGCTATCATTAAACTGTTATTTTTCTTCCAGTTGTCCTATAATATAATGGGTTTTGTCCACTGCCTAAACTATTTTGTCTTTTATATATTACATGTATTAGCACATATATGAAAAAGATGCCACAGCTGAATAAGACTGTATGTTTACATGGTTTTATATAAAAATATATTACCTACTATATACAAGAACTAATAAACACAATACTGCAAAAATAGTGGAGGAAATAGAAACCATTTAGGCAAAACAAATACGTACTTTCAGATAGATTTCATTTTAAATTGATGGGCTTTTTCACTGTTACCAAATTTGAATGAGGCTATGGAAAGTGAAATTATCAACGGTGAAGCAGGAGTACTTCATCCTTCATGAATGTACTGGGAACAGAGGGGAGCAATCCCATGAGACCATAGGTTTGACAGCAGGCTTTGTAATACATCTGCTAAACTATAGCCTTGCTGGATTGCAAAATCCACTGTCCATGCTTATGCTGTAAGCACTCCCTGTGCAAGGTAACACTGTACAGTCTTGGATAACAGCACATGTGAGGTTTTTGGTTGTTGTTAGCAGTCATAGCCACTCTATTGGTCTTGCTGTGAGATGCACAACACAACTGCTGACTTGGGCTGTCTTTGTTCAAGATTCTAAGGCACAACCCAACTCTTTCAGGTGCTCTGTGCCCAAGGCCTAGAGCAGTTCACTGCCATGCCTTCATGATGTTCAGCAAAACCAGGAATTCTGGATTACATCTCTCCTTCCTTAAGTGTATCAATAAGAATGCTCTGGATGAAATTTCATGTTCCAAATGAGATTTCCTAAGCTTTATCTGCATTTCTTTATTTGCAAGGGTCTTGATGATGATAGTAGAAGATGGGAGAGTTCACTAAGTCACATGAACATGGCTAGAATACCGTGCAGATATGAAGAACTGTCAAAGTTCCACTTCAATCCACTCTTGACATTGTGTTTATTTATCTTTCTATTTAAAGACTAAAAGAACAAGTTTTTCATTAATGTAGAAGTGTCAGCAACCTGATAAGCCTCTGAGTATTATGTATGTTGTAATAAAATTACTCTGGACTATATTTAATTCTTTTACTATACATCATGTCAAAGAACATCTGGCAAATATTTGAAGCAAACAATTTTTCTATTTTCTTTCTCTCTCTGTGTCTTTCATTTCAGCCTCTCCCAGATCCCCTTTCTAGTAAAGGCTATAAATACCTAGAAAGCACTTATTCTAATTAGTATTTCCATATTTTATAACCAGTGACAAATTACTGATTCCAAGATGCTCATTCAAGAAATACAATTTTATCCACTGGAAAAATAGTAGTAAATAGCATACACAGTATCACAAACCTTTGAAGATAGGGAAAAATCTACAGTAAGTTACAATTTTGAAGGTTGTTGTGAAAGAGGAGCAGATGATTCAAAATGCTTAAGAACTGGAGGACTACTAACAGCACATGATTAAAATGTTTATAGACTATATGGGTTTATGAAATTCAACAAAAATTATTTTACATTAAATATGTGGCAAATACATCATCAATATAATAATCTTTTTTGATTTGTGTAGTTTTCTATATAAATAATTCTTCATGAAATTTTTGAAATAAACCTGCGTGTTTAATTATCGTTTTATGCAGGATTGCATTAGAAGAGAATACTTCTTATATTTATTGAATATAGTTACATTTCTCTGGTTGTGCTTGGGTTTTTTTCCCTGCAGGTCACACTATAATTTTGGTTGGGTTGTTTTTTAACATTTACACACAAACAATGCTTACTTTTTAAGCTAAGAGAAGATACAAAAATAGATATTTCCTTACACTGTACCACATTAGGCTTTATTTGAAGCTTTCAATCCATATGTCAGTTGGCTGAGACAGTGAGCTCCAGTTTAGAGAGAGGCATTGTTGGATGTTATGATTTATGGTTTAAACATGTTCATGAAGCACCTTTGCCTATTATAGCAAAACTGTGCTACAAAACCTGCAGAGAAACCACCACACCCTGAATAGGCCTGCTGACCTCCACTGCTCCTTGAGGGAAATAAGAAAAAGTGACTCAGGTCTGGGCTGGGGGAAGAAGAATACATTCACAGACGGATCAAGCTGAGCACCTTCAGGGAGGAGACCCAGCCCCAGGGCTGTCAGCTGCCAGGCTGGCACAGACCCTCACACCCAAGGGTGGCTGAGGAGAGGTTTTGGTGTGTGTTGGAAAAGCCTCTGGTGAGAGGCAGTGCCCACCCCATGCTCTGCTGAGCAGGGGAGCTCAGCTGGGGGCCCTTCCCTGGGGAAAGCTGATCCACAGCACAGGGGGTGACACGGCCCAGAAAGGCCCCAAAGGGGTCCCCAGACCCCGCACCAGAGAAGATGCACCAGACCCTCAGTGTTGCAAGGGACAGTGTCCAACTGGCCCCTGCAAGGGAGGCACCTGGGTGTTCCCAGCTGCCCAAAGTGTATATTAATCCATGGAATTCTATCCTTTCCGTTGCGGCGCTGGTGATGGGTGGAGGGGAACTCACCACTGAGATCAGATGGAGGGAAACCACGAGAGGCTGTTGGGACCCTTGGATGTGTGATATATTTCTACCTAACCCTGGTCACTCCCTGCCTGTCCCCTCACCCCCATGCACAACTCTTTTTCTATCTCTGCCTCTTTTACTATTAAATAAAATGTACCAATATTTTTTGGCACCAACACTAAGCTCACCTGATTTCAATCACGTTTTTTGGGTATTTTTCAAACCTTTATGGGTCTGATCTGTTTTATTCCCAGCTTAGTTTCCCTGGTTCTTCTGCATTTCAACCAGTTTGTAACAGGCATTTAGGGACAATCATTACAGATGTACACAGTAAAGTCACTAAAACTGTTGTGTTCTCTAAGAGGCCTAACAACTTCTGTTGGAAAACAAACAAATGCAGCACCTTGCATATAAATATATAGTGATTTACCTGCAACATAAGAAGGGGCAGAAATTTTTTGCAGTATGAGAAATTAATATTTTAGCGCATTCGTTTGATAGCCTAAAATATTTACAGACAGGTAAGCAAAAAAATTGACTGCAAAATACCTCAGGAGATTTACAAAGACAGGCTACATTTTCCAAGATGTTTGGTGAGTTAATATTTTACAGCACCGTAACTTTGATGATGCCAGGACTGATGTAGAATAAAAAGCCCATTCAATATTATTGTGATTAATATGGAGGTTGGGTGAGTACTAAGGTAGAGAGTGAGAAAAAGCTGCTAGCTCCACAGGGAAAATGTGTGACAAATGTAATTTGTATTGGGTTTAATACAAAATTTATTGTTGTTGTTGTTGTATTTCCTGACATTAAAACAGGAAATTTCAGATGAAAATGTTTTTGTAATTTTTTTACTAATACAGAGCACTACATGTACATCTTACTGCTTTCTATAAAGCAAACATCTGAACTTTCCTAATAACTTCAAGCGACTGTTAGGAATGAACCTAATGAAGAAACACTTAAGTGGCTTATCTCTATCCAAACAGTCAACAAGAGGGAAAGATTCACATGTCAGATGGGGTGTTTTATGCAAGCATTCCAAATACTCTCCAACATGGAAGGTAAAAGAAATTTCAATATTGTGAAATTAAGGAAAATAAAGAGAAACCCTTAAAGATTACCAAATAATCCACAAATAATACTTTCAGCAATCTTGCTACTTGCCCCTCTCCTTGTTTTTTCCCCTGATGTGGCAAAGAAGCAGGGGTAAGCCTGACAGTTATAATTACAGGAATATTATTTGCCACAATAAAAGGGACAAATAAACATTTTCATTTCAAATATTTATCTTAACGGATTTTGTATAAATGGTGCCCTACATTATGCAACATTTAAAAGCTGGTCTAACTTGTGACTGCCAAACAACTTACAAGAGGCTCTTGCTTTCTGTTTCAATACCCAGCTCATTCCTAAATGCACAGAAATACAAGCACATTACTTTGGAACTTATGCATTTAAATTACGTATTTCAATTACATAACTGTTTTTGAGAGAATCTATAGAACAGAGATAAATATAGATGAATTAATTTTGCTCAAGAGCTTAGGTGAGTATCTACAGGGAAGTGACATAAATCCAATCTCTGATGACAGTCAAGGAGTGTGAGCTGGAAGGGATGATAGTGGTTATCAATGTATTCCACAGCCACTCCAGAGTGCAATATTAATATGTTCAGTATAATAAATTATATACTTAAGGCATTCTGGACCTAACATGCATTAATCTTATTCAGAGACCCTGCAATAAATTAACACTTCTACATTAGTTTGTTAGCTAACATACAACCCAAAAACCAGTGAACTAAGAGATTCCAAGAGAAAAATATGGATTCCCTAGACACGTTAGAAGTCATCCAGGCAATGTAGGGGTTTAAGTGACTCTAAATAAGAGAACAACAAGCTCCACACACACACGTGGTTTGTTTTTTTTTAAGTCTTGTGTAAAAGCAAACAAACAAAATGCACTAAAGATTAAATGAGAAGTTAATTTTTTAACTTCCTTTGGGTTCAAAATGAGTTGAAGGGGTTTAATCATATTTTTGGAAGACAAATTGTGTAGAGAAATATCTGTATTTCAGAAGTAAGCCTGTAAGAAAGTTACCTTTATCCAAAACTTATGTGAAAACAAATTAAATTTAACTCCAAGTCTCTACAACAAAACAAACCTCATTAGGTAATAGTTGGCAAAGTCTTATTAAATGCACATGTGAAAGTTGGTTTGTTCCTTTAGGCTAATTTCTAAATGTGGGTTCCTAAAGACATGTGCTCAAGGAAAGAATACTAACCAGCACATTACAATCTCTTAAATAATTTTTTTGATTTATGTATCTTGTGCAGGCACACATATATTTAACCAGACAGGTTAATCTTTATATCAATCAAAGATATTGAATGCATCTTTGCTGTCTGTACATCCTTGCCATCCACCACCTACATGGCTGAATAGAAACCTATTTAACTACTACCACACAACTAACAGAAAGACAGCACAGATTAACTGGGCTTTTTTTCACTGTGCATTAGGGCTCAGCATTGTCTCTGGGCAATGTAAAAGGGACTGACTCCTAAAAAAGCAGAAATCTTGAGACTTAAGTTTCTTGAGACTTAAGCCTGTGTTCAAATGTGAAGGATGCCAGACTAGAAACCATCTCCCTCTCATCAAAGAGTTCCTGTTCAGTGCAAAGAAAGCATTGTCACCATTATTACAACGATATAATCACAGTCATTACTATTAGTTAACACTGTCCAATTCACTAACCTTCAGACCAAGTCAGGTGCAGTGAGCCTGCAGTTCCCAGGACCTCCTAGCCCAGGTGCTGCTTCTAAAGAAGGATTTCCTTCTCATTTGGAGCTTGTACCTTACACCTGTTCTACAAACTTAGCCAAACAATCAGAGAATCAATGTGTCCTGGGTTGACAGTGACATAAGGAGGACTTGCTTCTGCTAGATTAGGACTTGGACATTTGCCAATACAGTCAAGACAGCAAAGTTTATGTAAGATCCAGAAAAGCAGAATATGGAGTAGAACCTGTTTCCCCCCTACTATAAATGTCTATCCTCAGATAAAGGATATTATTCCTGACAAATTCATATTAAGCCTCAATCTTTAGTTGTGAATGGCTCTGTAAAGATTACCTAAATTGAAATAATAATGGATGGTTGCTACTGAGTACAATTAACATAACCTAGTGAATCAGATTTTTGCTTTCTGAATTGTGCCTCTGATGTACAAGAGAACATCCTCTTTTAGAACAGCTCTGTCTTTGAAACACACACTTCTGAAATATTATTAAAATTGGGAATCTGACTACAAAAATGAGATGATCTGGAGAGCCAACAAGGCTTAAAGAAGTTCATTGACAGAATGATCACTCTACCATCAGCTCTGCTGTTGGTGATGGTGCTCAGGAAACAGATGACTATGTAAAGAATACATAGAGGCACATGATGACACAGACTGTTAGACAGCATTGCTGTCACTCCATGATTCCTTCCCTCTGCAGTTCAGAATAGGAAGCAGTTGCTGCCCTCCTGTCTGTTGATATTGAGAGGAGACTGGAATGGCACATGGCAAAAATGCCAGCAAAAGAAAAGGTTTTCTGATGCCTCCAAGTACCTATAAATGAAACAACACACACTTTTGAGATAATATTAGTATAAGAGGTAATATAAAGGTTGATCTTTATTGAAAGCCTCCAGGGGCAGATATGGAAAATGTCCACAAAAGACCACCCATCCACAGGGTGAATACTGTTTTATAAGTTTACTAAATTAGCATAATTGACAAAAATCACCTATTAGGAGCACCAGTGGTGATGCAATTCCCCCCAGTTCAGGCCCCTTCTAAATCCTCCCCCATCAGATGGGACTAAAGTTTGTTGGTGAAAATATGTCTAAAAGAGCTATTTTTCAATGTTGATATCTAAGGAGAATCAAGATAGCATAGGGGTCTTGGAATGTGTTTTGTCTTTCTGCCTACCAGGCTAGGGAAAGTACTGGGAAAACTAGCTATGAACAGAATAACAGGCTACAGAGCTCCAGATATATGTGTAAAGAATACAGAGAATATATATTAAAAAAAAAAGGCAAAAATCACTAGGCATCATTTCAAGTGCTGGGGCAAAGGAGGGTTACACGGTTTATTCCTGTGTGGTTCCTACCAGGTCTGTTTTGTGGTGTTTCACCTCTGTACAGCAAGTAAGGAGCCTCAGGCCTTCAGTTTGGTTTAGGTTGTTTGTAGATGCCTCAATAGACATCTAGAGAGAGCCCTCAGCTTTCACAGAATGATTCATGTATACCTCACATTTCCCAGAAATATGACAGAAATCCTAAGAAAAACAAGTAACCACACAATACTCGTATCGATTTGTAGAACGTCAGCCTGTTCCATCTGTACTTTGAAATGCCATTTATATTTCTGCACGGTAGGTGGAACGAGTACTAACAACTGAACAGCAGTCTGTCCCATATCCTTCAAAAATGCTTAATGAAGAATTTGTTCCATTTTCTGCCCAGTAGATCTGGCAAAAGCAAGCTTCTTTCCATTACTGAGGTGTTCATGCTAGACTGCACATTGAAAAATGTCTAAGAATCAGCCTGAGATTTGAGATGTTATGGTTTCTGTCTGTTTGGACTTTTGACTTCCCCGGACATAAAAGCAACCTCAGGTTCAATCTTGTATGCATATAGGCTCAAATGTTGAAGCACTTAATATGAAAAGCAAGAATGCATGTCTGCATATGTCTTTGCAGGTGCATAAATTTGTATGTATCAATTAGAAAATTTTTTCACTGTGGTCGAGCTTTGTACAGGACAAGGATAAGTAAGTGAACAGCATCTTTACCTCAGTGTGTTCCCTCAGTTCTGAGAGCTGCTCTCTCCTGTGCCAGCTCCTGGTGTTACAAGGTACCAAAAGGCAATTTGTGAGCAGATGACTCATCCACACTCGGAATTATCTGTGGCAGGATGGGGTGAACAGCATAGGTAACAATATGTGCATACATTCTCCCTGAAGGTTTTGGAAGGCAGAAGAAACATTTGCAAAGGTTAACAGAGTAAACACTGTCCTTTGACAGCAAGATGAGCATGCAAGAATACCAATCTGCCAGGCATTCCATTTACACAGAATTGTACAATGTTAAAACTATTTTCCTTATATCTCTGCTGTATATTCCCTGTAAAAATAATTAATTCACTGGGAAATAAAGCTTGTAACAAGAAAAGTCAACAAAACCCTGAAATGCAAGCTTTTCCTGTAAAGTAAGGACAGTTTTAAAATAATGACCCTTGAGTCAATTTATAATCACATCCACAGCATAAAATCTTATTTCTTCTTTTGTAGTATGTAGATGCTGAACAAAAAGAAATGAGGGACGCATTTCTCTGTCACAGGCTTAACAGATAGCAGGTAGCAGATTAACTGCAAATATGAGAGAATCAATTGCAATCTTATAAGCCTTTGTGCCAAATTAGTCATATTGTAACTTCCTAGTTGCCACAGAAACTACCCTCAGACTATTTTCATTTCAAAATGCCTCAATTTCAAGAAGAAAACAAACATCTTTCTCAAGAAGCTTTCAGCTGTTGCAAAAGATCTAGTTTTTAGCAATTGTATTCCCACATGAATCAGAAATTTCATTTTTCGTCTCAGTGCTAATGACACCCTACAAGGTGATAAAATTAGCAGCTGGAAAGTGTAATCTTGCCACCACACTTCTCAATTTGTCATTCACTTTTTTCAAGCCTATTGTTCAGTTCATGCCATTTTCTCAACAAATTTCCAAATTGTTTGTTTAATTAAAAACTCAAAGCATATGTTGCTGACAAGCCTTTTATAACATTTTCATTATTCTCACGAGAGCTTTGTCTCCCAAGAAACATCTTTTTTAAAGTGGGCTCAGTTCACTTTTCAAATTCTAATTCCCAACTGATTTTCTCAGAAACATTTATTTTCAAACTGATTTGATAACCAGCCTCAACAGAATTTGCCAGTTTGATCTTCTCTGATAGAGAAATTTGCACAACTGATAGTACGAACATTTCATAAACAGAACACAAATACACGAGTACACAACTTCTTGGTGCAGAGAATTTCAAAACTGCTGAGAAGGGCAATATATCTGTTTCACTCTTGGAAGTTTCAAATCCACAAAAGGAAACATTAACTGAAAGTTCAAGACAAATTAGATTTAAAAATTTGTCCAAAGCCTCTTTCAGCTCCTGAAACCTAGTTCTGCAACAGTAAAGCCCCTTCTACTGCCTTTACCATGCAAAGGCTGCTTTTAGAATTTTAGAAGGTAGGCTGGAATATTTTGAGTGGCTTAGAGATTTTTTTTTTTTTAATGTCTTTGAGTTTAACTGCAAATTTCTTATTGTCCTGGTTTAGGGCAAATTTGGGAGGAAACCTCCGAATGGGGTTCCTCTGGAGAAGCAAACCCAAACGGCTCCTCCTCTGATTCTAAAGAATCTAAAAGCAAAGTAAGGGTATTTATTTTGGTGTATTTATTTGTCCCTCTGTATTTCCATGGAAAGAAAATGGACCCCATTCCTTTGTTTACAGTGTAGCTAAATGACATCAGTGTTACATCATTCACTGGTTTTTTGAGAAGTAATAAGGCCACAGAAAAAGCTGGAGCAGCGTGAACTTTGTTTCCTTTAGGACTGACTACATTAACACACTTACTGAGGGAAGGGACAGTAATGATCCAGTCAGTACTTAGTACGACAAAATTAGTGATGATAAATAATCCCAGTGGTTTAAAAGTAAGGAGCTCCAGTTCTAGCACAAGTCCTGGTAATGCCTTGGTTTAAAGTCTGAGCAAAATCTGTGTGTGTGACCCTCCAAAACAGCTTAGTATTTTAAAAACAAACAATCAGACAAAAACCAAACAAAAAACCACCCCAAACAAAACAAGAAAAACAAGCAAATCTAGAAATCTGAACCAGAATCAACTTTTAGTGTTCAGTGTCCAGATATCAACAATAAACCAATATGTTTAGATACTGGAGATCTCTGTACAATTCTGAAGGATTGATCAACAGGAAAACTGTTGAGAAAGGATAAAACCCCCCAGTAAATTGTAAACTGTAGGGGCCCCCCCCCCCCGCAAAGTTCTAATGATGTAGAAGCTGCATAATAATCTCCCTGTGAACCATAAACATAATAAAAGCTGAGGCCATTTCTAACATAATCTCTATCAGCAAGATGCCAGAGCTTTTCCAGATTTCCTAACGGGTCCCTGCTAATTCCATGCCAAAACTAGCAGTGGATTTCTTCCTTTTAATCTCCCCTAATGCCTTATTCGATTATTGTCACTGCTCTCCGACCGCGCACCGTCCCTTCAAACCCTAATTCCCCCCTGGCACAGTCAGATGAGGCTGAACGGCGGTGGCGAATCCAAGGGACACGCACGGCCGCGGACACCCCGCACGTCCCCACGCCGGGCAAAGGCCGGCCCAGCACCGCGGGGCCGGGGCTGAGCCAGCCGGGCTCTCCCACAGCCGCACCCGGCCGAGCCCCGGGGCCAGGGGCAGGATGAGCACCGACGCTGGCTCCAGCTGACGGGTCTCAGGGCACCTGAGCGTCCCCGCACACACCTGCGGCATGGCTCTGCTGCTGGCCTGGGCATGTGTCGCTGTGAGGTGAGTGAGACCCCGCCACCACGCCGAGCCCCCGGCTCCCCGCGGCCCGGAGGAGCGGGCGAGGGGCTCTTCCCTCCCTGCGCTCCGCGAGGCCTCGCCGGGCGCCACTTGGGCCGCGGCACTGAGGGGGACTCGCCTCTTCCCACAGCGTGGGCACGGCGCTGGGGGACCAGGGCGACGGGGCAGACCTCTATTCGGAAAACATCACTCGGATCCTCGACAAGTTGTTGGACGGCTACGACAACAGGCTCCGGCCGGGATTTGGAGGTAGCGGGGAAGCCCCGTGCCCTCGGGGAGCCGGCGGGTGGGGAAGCGGCAGCGGCAGCGCTCCGGCTGCCCCGGGCAGCAGCGGCTCGTCCGCACCCGTGGCAGGAGGGAGGCGGTGCAAGCCCAAACGCGGCGGCAAGGCAGCAAAGTTTCCCGTGCCCCGCAAGCCCCGGCTCTTGCGGGCCGTCTCCACTGCCCTCGAAGAGGGGACCCCGCACCCCTGCCCCGCTCCTCTCCCAGCCCCTCTCTGTCCCGCAGGCGCCGTGACAGAAGTCAAGACTGACATCTACGTGACCAGCTTCGGGCCGGTGTCCGACGTGGAGATGGTAAGGGCCCCGCTCGCCGCCCCTGCTCTGTTTTCCCGGGATTCATTACGGTGGCATCTGAGTTGACCGTCATTAAAGCAGATTACGAGGCTTAATCTCTTTGACAATCTCTAGGGCCCAGCAGAGCACTTTGGCCAGAGCTGCATACAGCTATTTCCCGGCCGTGCCAGCCGGGGCTAGGCGCACACAGCCTCAGGTGAGGTAAAAGTTGCCGCTTTTACCCTATGAAGAAGATGGTGAGCACCCGTGTCCCAGCACAGCTTTGCGGAGCGCTGCCTGGTAGGAGGGAACCGAATGAGCAGCGGCAGGGGAATGGTGCCACTGCCGACACGGCTGCCCCTGGTCGTGCTGGGTGCCCGCAAACTCAGGCAGCTGCAGCCTTGGCTGAACTCTGGCAACTACATCAGTAGCCCCCAGGAACATGTTAAGTCATGGAAGTGAGGATGGCATTGCTGTTCTCTTTCTAGAGGTTGACTTGGGCTGCTATTTTTGCCCTTGTGCGCTCCCTAACACCAGCTCACCTGAGCCTGCAGTCCAGTTTGCAGGCCAGGAACGGTGGGCTCCAAGTACTGCAAAAGCTTTTCCCCTGCTCTTCATCAGTCAAAGAGAAGGCATAACCTTGCATTCTTACAAAATTTGCCCTTGGCCAGGTTTAGCTCTGTTTCCTAAGCAACTTCTGCAGAGAGCTCTTTTCTGAAGACTTGGGAAAATATTACTAAGAATTCTTGAAAAAAAGTGCCATTGATTAATATTAACTTGAGACCTAGTAATCCTACTGTGATGTGACTCAGATCAGTCCTTACTTTGTGAATATCCAAAGGAAGCAGCAGAAGAGTCACCAAGTGTGTCTTTTTGTTTCTTTTGGGCAATTAAACATTGATAGTTTGGTCTTGCACTTTGAAAGGTAGGGATTTGTATTTCCTTAGCCCTCAGTCACTTTGAATTAAATTATTTTCTATGAGAGTACAATGAGGGTTGTTTTTCGTCCTTACTTTCCTAAAAGTCAAATTATCTGTTCACTGATTCATTTGTAACTATTTTTCAAATCATAAGAAAATACATTTTCATGGATGATTTTCTTTTAGTAACTACTTAATGATAATAGGATTGAGTGTTTAAGCATTAAATGAAATGCCATTGACATGTGTGTTAGGTTGTTAACCATGGAGTTACTGTCCCCACAGCCACTTGGGACTGCTACCCCCACACAGAAGTCAACCCCTATTTATTTTCCATAGGAATACACAATGGATGTCTTCTTTCGTCAGACGTGGACTGATGAGAGGTTGAAGTTTAGTGGGCCAACTGAAATTTTAAGACTGAACAATTTAATGGTCAGTAAAATTTGGACACCAGACACATTTTTTAGAAATGGAAAAAAATCAATTGCTCACAATATGACAACTCCTAACAAACTTTTCAGAATTATGCAGAATGGAACTATTCTTTACACAATGAGGTGAGAGCTTGTTCTTCTGCTTTTGGTTGACCTGTATTTTTGATTCTATCAGCATTTTCCTACATACCATATTTTTTCATTATCTACAACTATGTATTCTAGACTGACCATTAATGCTGATTGTCCTATGCGGTTGGTGAACTTCCCAATGGATGGACATGCTTGCCCACTGAAATTTGGAAGCTGTAAGTTTTTCTGTATCTTTCAGTTTGCTGAAGTAACACATTTGTTCAGGTCAGAAGATCCTAAGATAGAGCTTAGTGACATAGCTGAAATTTTAAGTTGTATTTTTGTACCAGAATTTTACTTTTTTCTCTGAGACTCAGACCATTCATATGGACATGGATTCATTCACTGAAGGGTGACTGTTGAAGCATGTTTTATTATTGTTTATTATTCTTACATTTCTGGTAGTCAAAGTTGGTCCTTCAACAAATCATAAAACCTCTGCTACATGTACTGTATTACTTAAAATTTTGAAAATATGCCATCTGTGGTAATCAATTTTGAAAATATTTAGTTGAGCTGTGGTAATCAATGTGTATGTTTTATAGAAAATTAAGAAGTGAAAGCTTCTCCTCATCCATTCTCTTATCACTGCTTTTTTAAAGTTTTGTCATTAATGAGGTTAGGAATTTACTGGAGTAGGATGCATGTTTCTGTGGGCATTTGAGCTACAAAAGGGATTATTCTACTTAGTTTTTCAATTGCTTATAAGATACATAATTAGTAATGGTAATTTTCCCCTCTATTACTCAGATGCTTATCCAAAAAGTGAAATAATTTATACTTGGAAAAAAGGACCATTGCATTCAGTAGAAGTACCACAGGAATCTTCCAGTCTTCTCCAGTATGACCTCATAGGACAAACTGTATCTAGTGAAACAATTAAATCTAACACAGGTAAGGGGGAGCCATGTGGAAACTACTGGTGTTGTGAAACATCTTGATAATAAATTACAGGGTTTTTTCATAAAGAATGAAATTAATTCTCTTTTGCCATTTTAAAAAGTAAAACCTTTGGACAGACTCTAACCATTGTTTCTTAAAAGACAGCTTTTCAATACAGTCCCATCAAACACACACTTTTTTCATGAGATTCTTAAGAATTCCCACGGCCTCTCCACCCCAGTAAAAACAATACATAAAATGAATATTATTCTGCTCTGTTTCCATAAGGTCACTTTACCTTTTTTAAAGCAGCTTATTTTTATTATGCACTAGGAGATCTGTGATTTCATCAGAACATATTATGTTGGGTTTAAGCCAATAATGTTCACTCACATGTTGCCAAAATAATGCTGACATACTTGTCTCTTAACAGGTGAATATGTAATCATGACAGTTTATTTCCACTTGCAAAGGAAGATGGGCTACTTCATGATACAGATATATACTCCTTGCATTATGACAGTCATTCTTTCTCAGGTGTCTTTCTGGATTAACAAGGAGTCTGTTCCAGCCAGGACAGTTTTTGGTATGCTGCATTAAGGTCTTTGAACAGCATCACATCTACCATTCATTCATTCATTCCTTTCATTACTTGTTTGTTGTAGGGGAATATTCACTCCAGCTGCTCTATTTCCATCTGCAGAGGAAAATAGGCTACTATCTCATTCAGACATACATTCCATGCATCATGACTGTAGTCTTGTCTCAAGTTGTGTTTTGGATCAACAAAGAATCTGTTCCAGCAAGAACCGTGGCTGGTATTTGTGTTTTTTCTTTTGTCATTCATTTCATTCACTGTATTGAATCCATTGTATCAATCAAATACTGTAATCCAGGGGGGATTAGGAAAGGCAGCTAGTAGGTTTCAGTCAGCAAAAGTAAATACTAAAGTGAAACAAAATGATAGTCAATTTGCCTATGAGGGTCAAAATTCTTGACTCAGAATGTTTGGTTAGCCAGACTTGTTTGTTAAGATTTTCAATATATTTTTGTATGCAGGAAGGGACAATTTCAAAGTAAATATCAACCTCTTCAGTTTTTAAAGAGGATTTTTTTTCTATGGATTTATTGTCTTGTGAAACCAATATGAGATAAAGCTTTAAAAGAAAAAAAAAAATCACATGGAATGGAGTTATTATCTGACATAAGGTACCTCATCTAGCAGTAATTCTGGAGTTCTCTCTTCTCCTTGGCTACAAAGGTGTCAAAACAACTAACAACGGCTTTAGATGGATAAAAATCAGTGAGATGAATAATGTCCCTAGCACAGGTTGAAGTTATAATGAGAAAGATGTATCCATACTGCATGGCAGGGCCTTTTTTTTTTT
>WAAE01014014.1:0-19875 GCA_013400495.1 Nicator chloris | reverse complement strand
TGCTCTCAAAGCTTTGAGTCTGCGGGTGCATATATATATATATATATATATATATATATGTATATGAGGTTTATATTACAGATATGATGCTACCTGATTTGGCTTCATGTTGTAACTCTGGACTGTAGAGTTACATCCTCTACATTTTGAGTAAAACATACTTGAAACATAGTGGACATGGAAGGTAACTGTACATGCTTGAGGAGATGTGCAAGTAGGTCTGTATCCGATGTGGTAATAATGAGATAAACACCCCAACCACTGGAATAACAGCTTTTAGGTGTTGTACTGAAGAGTAACAGGGACTTGAGAAAACATTTTATGAAAAGAGCAAAATAAACACCTTTCTGTATTCTGGAAAATAGTGATGCTAGCATTTTAAAAGAATATTTCAATCCTTATTCCATTCGTATTTCTCTCAGGGCACAGTCTGAATTTGTAGTCCTGACTCATTCAAAATCCCATGGATTCTGAATACCTTAATCTAAGGAAAAGAGGGCAAATTCCTTATGACAAAAAACAAAAAAAAGACTTCTGGTCTTTTTCAGTGAAAAAGAAAAGTTTTAAAATGGAGAAGGTTCAAAATACATCATATTGCAAATACTTGAAATACAAATTTTCACTTTTACTTGTAAGTCCCAAAACTAAATTTGAGAGAAATTAATAGTAGAAGAATAACCATGTGCCTAAGCCAGTTTCTCAGCACAAAATAATTTAAGGACTTTGTTTACCTCCAAAATGGATGCCAGTTATCAGATTTCAGTGTTTGCATTATGTAACATATTCTTCAAAACTTACCAAGAAGTGCTCCAAGTGTAAAGACAAGGGTAAATAATCAGCAGTTGCACAGTTTATATATATAAAGTTTTACAATTACAGCTGTAATTTGGTATTCAGTTTCATGAAGTAGCTTTGCATAGTGCAGAGCACTTCATCAATATTCACTCCACATTGAGAGAATTTTTATCTATATCTGTAATAGAATAGGGGACCTATTCCTAAGTTGAATTCCTGCTGCAGCAAGTTTTTATTCAGACACAGAATATATCAATTTTATTACTAACTAGCACATGGACAGATTTTAATCTAATCACACATCATTTCAAAGAGTTCATTCTGGACCTTTGAAATTGCAATACATCTCAGCATAGTTACCTTCATATTATAAAATGAGTCTGGCAGATTTGGGACAAATAGGGATCCTATATATTTCTATACCATCTCCTATTTGTATTTCATTAAAACATGCTAAGTAATGACATTGGGACGTAGTTAACCTTAGACAGCTGGCAAGCCACATCACGTGAAAGAGTTGCAGAGAAACTGAAAATAGTGTCACACTGTCTGGATGCTGCAATATGCTATGACACTGCATCCTTCCCTCTGAGCATCACTCAGATAGCACACTGCTTCATCAACTCAACATGACCATTACAATATGACATTAGAACATCTTCTACTTCGCCACCTACCCTTTCCCAACTGCCAAAAATAGGACAGGAGGATATTCTCCACCCTACTGTCTTTAAATACCCAGAGTTTTTACATTCTAGCAGGCATAATTATAAGTAAATATGAGTCACAGAGGCTTGTATGTAAATGATTTTGTTCTTGCATTTTTTGCTTGTATCAGAAAGCAGTAGGAAGTAAGTATATTTCCTACATTATTAATGCTGTACACTCCAACACAGAAAGAATACATTCATGAATTCATGTGAAGAACACCATGGGGCCCATGAGCTACATGACCAGATTTGCTCTGTGAAAATAGATAAGCAGCTCTAGAGAAGTAGCTTTTCTGTCCTTCACTATCTGTAACTACAGGCGCTTTCAAATCAAGATACTCTTAGTGAATCTTAAAAAATGTATCCAGTGATTAAAGACAACAGCTCAGGGGACCAAAGCATTATTACTTGAAATGTTTGGATCAGGCTCTGACTGTTTTTAGTGTAGAATTTGACTGATTTAGTGAGGGTTCTGTAAGCCATGGTCTGTCTTGTACAACAACAGGGGAAAGAGAGGATCACTGTTGGGGAATGACAATATGTGAATCCAGGTTTCTGCCAAACATTCCAGTTCCTAACCCCCCAAGGAAAATCTCTTTCGTATTTTGAGCCTGGATTTTGTGATAGCCATGTTTATGACAATTCTAAGAAGCTGCATCATGTAGAATGTTGTTACTCTACCTTTGAGTCTGCTCAATGCATTAAGGAAGTTTTTCCAGACCTTTTAGATGCTGGAACCAGTATACATGAGTTAGTTAAGGATCCAAAATGCTTAGGAGTCTTGTTGTTTAGCTGGGATGTAGGATGACAGCTAAAATCAAAAAGGGCGTTGTGCTTTGGGTTTTTTCATATATATGAATTTAAGAGTAGAAGGGCTGAAGCCAAGTTCTAATGCCCCCCATTTCCTTCTCTTGTTTTCAAGGCATCACTACAGTTCTCACCATGACCACTTTAAGCATCAGTGCTCGCCATTCTCTGCCCAAGGTGTCCTATGCCACCGCCATGGATTGGTTCATAGCTGTGTGCTTTGCCTTTGTCTTCTCTGCACTTATTGAGTTTGCAGCTGTCAACTACTTCACCAATCTCCAGACTCAGAGAGCGATGAGGAAGGCAGCCAGGGCAGCAGCACTGGCAGCAGCACTATCAGCAGCAACTGTACCGGCAGAGGACGAGATTGTCTCGGTAATTGCTTGCTTTTCTGATAATAAGCATCATATAGGAACAGGCAGCTGAAGTAGTGAATGCAAAACAATATTAAAGTGATCTGAACCTGAAACAGATTATGTAACCAGATTGTGTCTATTTATCAAAGACATTGTTCTGATTCCAGAAAATGAAAATACTTCATTTTTTTGTAGTCTTTATTTAAATTTGCAATATGGTTTTCTAGAGACATGTTTATTTGGCGAGATATTTAAGGAAAGCCATTAGGCTGTTATCCATGATACTTCTCTGGAGCAATGCTGTAGGCAGTGTGGTCAGGCAGCTGTGGTTCCCAGTAAGTCTGCAGAATTTGTGGGACAGTGTACAATGGAATGAACATGTGCTTTGGCCAGATGATTCTGGAATCACTGTAGCACAAGGGTGCAGACCATAAGTGAGTCATCTGGAAGGTGGGTAATTAGCCTTTACATAAACTTGGCATCTGTTACCTTTATGAAATCTGTATTGGCAGAAGCTTGGGAGAAAAAAGCCATAAATGAAGTGTAGATTTTAGTGCACGTGAAAGACAGGAAGTCTTTCTAGTAACAAAAAAAAGTGTCAGAATTGCTTGTAAAGGTTACTCTGTAAATCTCATGCTAAATCATGAACGCTGTCTCACAACATATGGTAATATATTTATCACTGTGGCCTTCATGTTTCAGAATCAGTTTTGCTACCACCATAATTTCCATTTTTAGAGAAATAACAGAATTTGATTGACATTTTGCAAAACCTCTGAATCTGTAATTGAATAAGAGAGTCAATCTAAGAGGTGCCCATATCAAGGCAACACTTTACCCACCATATAGTAATTTTTCCACATTTGCTGATAAATAGCAGTTAAGATTATAACATTAAAGTACTCTCAAACTATTAAAATCATAATTGATAAGTTTTGCTGACTCTTTTTTGGAGGAAAAGCTATCAGAAAAAAACCCAAAAAGCTCACCTGGTTTTATATAGCATGAAGAAAATATTGATAGCTACTACCTCTTGAAGAGAAACAACAGCTTGGACCTGTCCTTCACACACCTCGTTATGCAAGTTTGAGTTAATCATAAGAAGGTTTACTAGAAAGGAAAAAAAAAACCAACCAAAAAATATTACTTTTGTTTTCACTGAAGTCCCTGCTGAGCAATGTGAAAGCAGTTAGGCTGACTCTGTACGTGCTGCTGGTGCATCCACAGCCGCTGCCCCCTCACATTCCCAGTCTCAGGAAAACAACTCCTCCAAAAAAAAAATCTTCTGCTTCTGTCCAGATAAGCTAAGAACTTGCTCCTGATGGTAGGGTTCCGCCAGATTTAGGTGGTCTATGAATCACAGCAGACCAAGCTAAGCACCAAATAGAAAATTTCTGTTGAACAAATGAATACAAGATAAAGACGTTAAAAGACTCAGAATTCTTATCAAGATCTTCAGCCACAAACAAGCAAAGATCAAACTGAAGACACTCCTTCCTGTTTCGTAAATATTAACTTGTTATGTTTTCCAAGTAAAAACCAGCAAAAAAACATCTAGGAATAAAATACACATCTAGGAAGCACTCTGCAACAATTTGCTCAAGAAAATTATTTCCATCTAGCTGACATCATAGAGGTTTAGAAGAGTAGTAAATTCCATAGCGTTTAGGTCCCAAAGTAAACTTGGTCTTTAAAACAGCCCACAATGTCTACAAAATTCTACAGACCTGGTCTTGCTCAAACAAGACAGTCATTTTCAAGCCCTGTATGTCCACCACTTTTTTTCTCCCAGGATCAGTTCTCTATGAGAACTGCAGTAATAGAAAGAGCAAACTCAGTGAGATCATAAAAATGAAGGGTACTTAAAACTGAAGGCAAGATGATGTAGTCAAAAAAGCTTCTAGAAGAACTAGCTCTTGGATTTAAAAGATTCCCTTGGGAATTCAGGCATTCTGGGAAAAAGGAGTGATTATACGATAACAGATTTTAAGAAGGTTTTCTTTTTTCATTCCTGTAGAGATAAGGGGGAAGGAACTTTCGTGTGTTGTCACATCAATAGATACACTGCAGTCAGTGATTTAATTTCATATGAAACAGACCTGAAGTGTCTAATTTGAATGCTAACAGTGTGTTTAACACAGGCTGATAGCATGAGTGTGTGACCATGTCCTCGGGACTGTCATTCTCACTGAGCCTTGTGCCTCTATAGCTGCTTAACTGGATGTAAGGCATCATTATTAAGTAAGGCACACAGCATAATACTCAGTTTCTTTCTTAATGTAGATTTAGGAAGTCCTTTCTGAGGTCCCAATTTCCTCTCTGTTTCCCTGTATTCCCCAACTTGTTCCAATTGCTTACCTTTAAATCCTTTCAACTCTTTTCCTTCTGGATTTTCTCTTTTTCTTTTTTTTTTATTGCTACAGTGCCCAATTCTTATTCTTTACCTCTTTGATAATTTATCTTACTCTCCTGCTCTTCTTTTTGTATTTTCTCCTCATTTTCTCTGCCTCTCTTCTAAAAATATTGTTTTCCAAGTCACTAGAAATAAAAGTTTAAGAGAATCCATATCTTATACATTCTTTTTAACAGTCTACTTTATTTGATTCTAAAAACATCTTTTTCTTCTCTCATACCCTGTACTTTGGTGCCTTTTCTTTTCTAATCTATGATTTTTTTTTCTTTTTGACTTCTTTTTGCTCTTTTAGATAGCATAGTAAATTTTCCCATCTATTTTGTTATTGTAATATTTTTATGTGTGATTTTTCAATGCATAAAAGTTTTTAGAATTTTAGATATAGGAGGAAGAGTAACAAATTGTGTCAAAAATGTTGTCTTGCATTCTTAGAAGTCAACTAATATTTTTACATGAGGACTTAAAGGTTTACTTGGTTTCAGAGAGTCCATTTCTAAAAGGAAAAGTCAAATGTACTTCAGAATTTTTGTGGCTATACAACTGCCACTGGAACTCTGCTACCAGGAGCAACATTGAGAATAACACACAGACTATATGTTTTTAGTGATTTATTATTTTAACTTGCCTGAAGAGGGGACAAAGGAAATGGTGGTGGGAATAACCTTAGGATGTCTGAATTAGTACTTTTTGGATGACAGGTAGACCCAGTAGTGCATAAGAGAAGCCCAGGGAGTTTGGCATAAACAGGTTTGGTATAAATGAAAATAGAAAAGGGTTACAAAATAGCCAGTTAGAAACCTTTCCTGCTTGAGTGAGGTCCTAGAATCAAGATAAACGTATCTACAGAATATTTTTTTTAAATTCCAGATTAAATGTTTCTTAAAAAACAAACAAACAAAAATTAAAATGTTACCAAGCAGCCTTCTTTCCCCTTTAGTCTAGTTAATTTTATTTAAAATTTTGCTTTATTCGAATAAACTAAAGTCTCTCACACAGGTTTTTTATAATGTAGCCAAAAAACCTGTACACTTTGAAAAGAAATATGTCAGAAGACTAAATTCTGCTCTACTGTAGAGTGAAAGTAGGAGAAAATGCTGCAGCCACTGAACTGTGGTGGGTTCAGTAAGAGTGATGTGGCTGTGCCCGTGTGCTCAGCGGAGAGCTGAGAGCCCACCAGGCCTGGGCTGGCTCCAGGAAAGCCTCTTTATTTACCTCAGTTAACTGAGAGCAGAACTTGGCTTGCTCTCTTCATCAGCTGCAGGCAATCCCTGTGTGAAATACAAAACTATGGGTGTTCCACTGCAGAACACAAAGGCAACAAGCTGAGAATTCATCTGGACCCTGACACAAACATGTTCTTACTCATATGGGGGCCAAGCTGGTTTTAGCATGTCAATACCAAACATCTTATACATACACATATAAAACCATGATGGCATTTAGCTTTTAAATGCATTTCAAATGTGTATTTTCTATATCAATGGCATTGTTTCCTCTTGATAGCTTTCTTGTCCTAGGGACATCCCAGTCCTGGAAACTGCAGGGGAAGGGAATTGGTGATACTGTGTGGAGCACACCATTTGCAGTAATGCTTTGTGGGATGGTCAGAGAGTAATCCCATGGATCAAAAGACATCCTTTCCATGTGAGAGGCTACATGTAAAAGACAAAAGATTACCACCCTGTAACAGCTTGATTACAGTTATGTTCTAAAAGACCTCATGTTTTAACACAAATCAGCACAGAGCAGTGAAATACCTCTGGGAGAGCTTCCTTCTCCCTCCAGCCTTGTGTTTTAAAACGACACGGCTTGGGCAGGAAAGGATTCTTATTCTCTTTAACAACCCTGGCCAACTGCAGAGCAGCCATATGTCACTGGTATAGAGGATTTAGTTTCCTATAATTATCAGAATATATTGAGTATGTTTAATGAGTATCCTGGTGTAGCAGAGTACTTCTGTCTGGATCATCAGCCAGCCTTTAGGTATCATCCTAGAAACAGCTACGTGCTTTAAGGTCTCCACTGAGAACACTGAGGCCTAATCCCAGTACTTTTTTTTTTTGCAGGAGTGTAGAGAGAACAAAACAAAGTCAATGTAATTATAGGAAATAAACCATATGGACAGACACTGATAGATTTAAGAGCCAAATGTGGCTTTGAAAATTTAAATCTGTTTAATGTAAAAACATATTTTGACAGCAGAGAGGCTCTGTGCCAATTATATGTTTTTTTCTGGCATGCTACAAATAAACATTAGGAGGAAATTCTATCATAGCACATTCCCATTGAAAAGAGAATGACCAGTGTTCCAGTCTCTGCTCTCCATACTGCATATCTGGTTTATATGACAGCAATTTTAATACAATGGGCATTGGATGTTTTTCAGTTATGCTTCCTGCCTACATAGATCTTTAGATTTTTCCATGCAGAATAAAATAGCTTTGAAGTATTAACAGCCTCTCTCCCCTTATACACCTTCACCTGATGTTTAGGCTATATTCTGAGAGAAGTGAATTTCAGTTCCTGGAGGTCAGGAAACAATTTGAACATGGTTTTCCCATGCTCCAAGTGACGGATTTGCCCTAAGTGATTTAACCCTTTTTACTAGGGTAAAAAACGATCAAAACAAGTCTGCATGTTTTTCTTCAGTGTTTCTAGCAAAGGTAACTTAAAATTCCTAAAGCGATGCCTAAAGCTGGGGCTATTAATGACTTCTAAACTATATTCAGCTTTTCATTATGCAGGACACTTTATATCTATAAACAATACACATTATTTGCAATAGACATTTTTTTAAATCAGATCCCACAGAGGAGACATTCAAAGCAGCATCCAGATTAGGGTTTATAATGAATCTCTGCCATGAGATGGATACTGAAACTGCACAGGACTCTGTTGAATGAGGTTCCTCAGTACATGGCCAAAAGATGATGCATACTGTAATGAACTTTCCTGCTGGAAGATGCTGCATTGGATTGGTCAATAGCTGAGGAGAGTTTTTGCAGATCACACTGGTGGATGTAGGGGCTAAACCATGTTTAACTCCCCCTTTGGGAGATAAGTCACCAGCGTGTGCTGGTATGTCTGTAATGGTTGGCATTACTCAAACTGTATCGACTCATGAGCAGAGGCAAAAAGTGTCAAATATTTAATTAGGCATTATTCCTTTTACAGACACCGAGTTCTGGTTCCAGCTGGGTTTGTGTGTGTGTGTTTTGATATAAGGAAAGTTCAGTGTCTTTAATCAAGTAAATTATGAAGCAAAGAAGAAATAAATATTATTTTTATCTAAACTTTTAGAGTTTATTCTCATGAACCTCTTTTTTACTGCATTGCTAGCAGGAAAAAGAGATGTGAGTAAAAGAGAGATAAGGAAGGACATACAGGTATTCATTTGTTTAAAGTTAGCCAGTATCTGGGTTGCATATATAAGAGACATGTTATTGTTAGATCATAAACTAACTGATAGTCAGAATATGCAGTTGCAGTACAAAGCAACATAGAAGAGAATTCTACAAATATGAATTACAGAAATCTCTTGAGGGAAAGAAACATAACAAAGTGCATTCATAAATCACAGTTGGCATGCACCAAAAGAACCAGAAAGAGCAGACAAAGAATTCTGTTTACTCTAAGGTTATGTATGCTGTATTGTTTTAGATCTGGAAGGCAAGAAATTTGGTGAAAGCCTCCTGAGATATTCTGAGTATAAGCAAATTCTAGTGATATTGAGGAGAGTTGTGAGAGAGCAGAGCTTTACAGACAAGATGAGAGTGCTTTGTGGGCTTTCCAGGGGATGAGAGAGCTTGGCTGCAAAAGCTTAGTAAGAAGGCAGACTGTACCTTACAGGCCATCTACATACCAGTGCTTGTCTAGTCCAGTGATGGTGTCTGACATGAAACAATCAACTGGCAATCTGGTCTGTGTCACTGCCGACTCATACAGAGATGTAAGTTTAATTGCCTGATGAACTAACATTCCACATGAGTGGGATTCCTCTGAATTAGGTTTAGTAACTTAAGAAAATCCATTATTTCCTTATGACACAGTGTGCCGTGCCTCAGGCTTCTTGTTCTTGCTACTTGTAAAACAGTCCTTCCTTGAGTGATTTGCTCTGTGAGCTATGCAAAATAGGCTATTCATTTCCATTTTCTCTCTGTGTTTTGTTAACATTTCATGATGTTATTGTATGTAATCCTTGTCAAAAGGGGAAGTTGAATCTAGATATAGTAGACAAATTACTGTAGCTGCTGTTCAGAACAACTGTAATAAATTATATGGTCTCCTCACTGCCTCCTCTTCTTGGTTTGGCAGTGAATTCCAATGAAAAATATGAGTTGTGGTTCTGGGGCAGCAGTCTGGTCTACAAACAACTCCTGTACTGAGAAACATCCTCATTACACATCTGAGATAAATTTGGACTTAGAATTCCATATTCTGAATAGGGATTTAGAAGAAAATAGACTTGACTCTGAGTTCGCTGTTACGGGGACACAGGACTATTAAAGACAGTGTAAAGAACTACTCAGGGTTTTTCTTGAGATGAAATCACAGTGAGATAATCCTCCTACTTTAGCAATCCTCCTTCTATAGGAATGAGATTTAATAAATATAAATAAAATAATGACTAGGATTACACTTTTCCAGGTGCCTATTCAAATGATCACAAAGATTTTGCTACCTCCACATTCTGAATATGTTCAGTACTAAACATCAGTACTAGATCATATGCTACATCTTTTCTATTTACTATTAACTCCATCACCTCAGCACTGTAATTCCTGATTCATGCTTGAAGAATCCAGAGTAGAATTTGACCCACCTTGTACCAGAATATTGTAGATAAAAAGGACTAAGATTCACCTTAACACTTGTGTTTTTAGGAACCACATAGTCTCCACAAAAGATGAAGTTATTCCACAGTAAGTTAAAAAACAAGATACCTTACAGCTTGTACAGTTCTGTTCAGAGCAGGGCATGAGGCAAAATGGAATAGAACTTGAGTGAAAGCAGGAAGGCAGGCTCAGCCAGCCAGTCTGTTTATAGAGTGGGATTATTATTATGATTAGTGCAAGTGGACATGGATAACCCTCTTTCTGTTTCTGCGACACATCTGTAGATCATCCTGCATTTAAATCTGTCTGTTGCTTGCTGGAAAATACAAAAATAAACATCTGTGCTCCGGATAGGTACAGAGCAGGAATGTTGTTTAATACCCATTCAGAACATGACACCAGCCATATAATATATAGAGGGCAAATTGGAAGTGTGATTGGTTGTAGGGGAAGAAAAAGGGCAATAAGTAAGGGAAATACATAGAGAAAAAGTTCCTTTTTCCTTTTGAAGTAAGATGATGTTCTCTTCACCTTTTATTTAGACTAAAATCAGCTGTGAGGAATCCATCTCTCCCTAATTGTAGTTGAATACCAGTCCATTCATTCATGAACAGAACTTGGCATCCTGTTGTGGAAATGTCACTTGTTCCGATTCTCTGACGGTAACAATGACTTGTGGAAGGATAATTCCTGTTACAACTGTTTTAAGTCACCCAGGAGGCGTCAGTTGTTAGGTTAGCCTGTTATCTGGAAATTGTGGCCCAAGAACAAGAGTGGGCAATGTATTTCAGAAAATGCTTCCTTTCCTTTTAGTGACTCAGTCATTTATCTGATTGACTGAAATCTGTTCCCATGCTTAGATATCCTGCAAGATAAATCCCAAAAATGCTGACAGCAGGCTGCATTTAAGTGAATGGTTGTCATTAAATCACTCCCAATGAATGACTATGGAAATTGCCTATCCAATAGCATTTTTCTACCTTAAAATCATTCCAATGTTAGTCTTCCATTTTACTATAGATGTATGTGCTCTTATTTTGGGAGTTATTTACATTTTCCAAGACTTCCTTCATCTGCTTCAGTCATTTGGTCATCTTGTTCTGCTGACCAAAAAACCTTTGTATTCAAATCCTAGAACATCTGTGTGTATTGTGTGATTTTGTGCACAAGATTTTTCATCAATAATCTGGGAAATGAGTTTTATGGACAAAGTTTTAGGCTTAGGCTCCATATTAACAGAACACTGCAGTACTTTATCTGAAAACAAACAAACAAAGTCAGTCTCGGCATCCTTCTGTATTTTCTCAGCCATCAGATGAATCTTACAGCTGCTGCCATGCAGCCACTAATGGCCTTTGTGGGCTATGGCAGTAGCAGCAAGGTTTTTGAATATTTCCTCCTACTTGACACTACTGTGAAAGTGGGTAATGGATATCCATAAGAGCAGGCTTAGAGCCCGTGATAGATCCTCTTCCTAAGTCATTTCTGGAAGGCAGAACTCTATTACTTCCACTCTTGTGAAAGTAAAATAATGCCAATGTGTCCCCAAGTAAAACAGATGTACAAAATGAATATCCATGTTAGCCTAGTAACTAAGAGGTAAGCTCTACATGTCCCTGAGTTCTGGCTGAATTTTCATAAGAGTTTTAATACAGCTTTCTGGAGAGTAATTGGACCTGGCTGCGAGTACCGCACAAAATATGGGAGTAATTTGGTTTCATTTCACCATAAATGAAAATAAAAATAGTCCCATTACAGTTAAGCATATTTGTCTTCAGCTGTATGCATGGAAGTGCTGTGGGAATTATGAGATATATTTTAAAATGAAATTTTATCCTAGAAAAAACGAGGACAATTTAGCATTCACGTCTTCAGCAGCTGTAAAGTTGGGTACTTTATCTGAATGCAGCAGTTTTCTAGTTCTTGCATGACTGCTTGACTCCATTCAGTGTTTACCAAACTCATCAATGGGCTCAGCCAGGGAAGACTGCACCTGAGCCAGCCCATTTTGCTGTTCTGTTTAATCTTGATCCATATCTACACAAACTTCAGTCATGCCATTCTACTGCAATTTACGTACACCGTTACCTTCTTTTCCTCTTAGCTCCATCTTTTCCTTTTCTCTCTTGGAGCTTCCACTTATCACAGTGTTAAAAACCTGAAAAGCACATACTCTTTCATGGCTTTACAACAAAGCTTTAGGCCATAAACATATATATCCTTCTGTATAGATGCATTACTTTTGTGATTTTCTGAGATTGCACTGTAGCAGAGAAGCAACAGCAAAATCAGAAAGTTAAGTTAAAAGATGGAAAGAAGTTTAAAGATCACAAAACCTAAGACTCTGTATCCAAATATCACCTTTTTTTCCCTCTTCTTTTTTCTTTGCAGCATTCTGACTCCAACTCTAACCTGAAGAAGCGAGTAAACTCCATAACATCTCAGGCAGAGCAGTCTCCTGAACCCAGCATAATATCAAATACTGCATCTCAGTGTCAACCACTGTCTGTTCCTACACCAGCCCCACCACAACCACCAGCTATTGGAGGTGCAAGTAAAATAGACCAGTATTCCAGGATCCTCTTTCCAGTGGCATTTGCAGGATTCAACCTGGTGTACTGGGTTGTTTATCTTTCAAAAGACACCATGGAAGTGAGTAGGAAATTTTCTGAATACTCGTCTATAATTTGTAGTATGTTTACTCAGCCAGCATTATTTCAATTGTTCATTTACTGTTGCAACTCAGTTTGTCAGTCCTTTCTAAATAATACTAAAATGTTTTCTCAAAAAAATCAGCTGTAGCACTCAGTACAATGCAGAAGGGCTGTTTGAGGAGGGGAAATGTAAACACTTCTCTCTAACCCATGCTGCACTGAGCAGAAGATGCTCTGTAAGCCAGCATAGGATGTCATTCTCAGCAAACAAACTGATCTTAAATCTTCTATTTCTTAACCTGTTGTAAGGAATGGTAGAAATATCTGTTGAAGCAATGAAGTGAAAGAGATAACTTTAATATCCTAAGGTTTTCTCAGTGAGCTAGTACCATAAGTCTCTCCAAAAAGTTTGTTATATAGTATAAAGGATTAATAACTGCAGCATAAAGTTGTGAATCAAGAGTCCCTATTTTTGTACATTTCAGTACATTTTTCCTGGTTTTTTTTTCATGTAACTGTACTGTCTTATGCAGATAAAGCTAAAAAATCTTTACATTTGTTTGAATCAGGCAGAGTGTAATTACATCTTTACATATCCATGAGGTCTAGAAGAGACCTGCCCTGCAAATTGAGCATGTCTAGAATAATCAGTCAGTAATCAGTCATTAAATGTTAAGTCTTTAATGCTTTAAATCTCTATTTTCTTCCCTTTTTTGCCTAAGTAAAGTTAATGGGGTCCTAGTTCCTTGGTAAAAACTATATTCGTTTGCCTTGTTGCTATAGAGTTTTGGATCTGACTGTACATTGCAGTCAATATGATTGGTTCATTTAGTTTATTTAGGATAGGTAAAGAGATAATGATGTTATTCACATAGCACCAAATGCACAAAGTCCCTCCATCAATAAAGACAGAAGCTGGAAATCTGGTGTGAGTGGGGATCAGGCTGTACCTTTATTTTCTAGATTAAAGGTAAAGCCAGCTGAGGGAAATCTTGTGGGCGGCCAAGAGATGCAATTCAAAGGAAACAAGACAGTGCTGATCAGCTGATTGCTGACACCTTACCTCTGCTAGAAGGCTGCTGCTCTACCAGACTCTAGTTTTTGCTACCAGTATGAACTGGAAAATGCTGTCTCTCAGAGATGGAGTGTGCTGCCAAGCAGCTTCTATGGAATTGTAAGGGCAGGAAGGTAGGAGACAGTGTCTCTTACAAATGTTCCTGCAGATGTCTCTCAAGAGGTCACAGCTGCCAACTCCTGGCCACTCCAACCCTGCCCAGTGCTAAATTTAGCATTTGTGCCAGATTTACTGATCCTGCTGTTAAAATATTGACTATGTATGCAAATTACTTATCTCAGTCGAGAAGGGAGGTATTGAAAAAGTTCATGTCTGATCATGACAACTTCTGTTTAGAGGCCAGCTCCTCAGCTTGCTTAGCTTGCCAGGACTCCAGTGAATTCATTAAACCATTCACATTTCTAGAAATATTTGGAACATATTTGCCATTTCCCTTGGTAGTGATGAAATATTTACACTAAAGCTCGTATATTAATAATAACATTAGAACCAGGCTTTTAAAATACTTCCAAAGTCTAGGACTAAGTGCTGACTATAAATATTTTTAAATGCTACTGTGTAAGCTCACAAACATGCACAGAAGCTCAGAAATTATGTTCTGTAGTAGCATTACAGAATGACAGAAACCCAGCAGCAAGGCTTAGAAAAGAGAACAGTATTGACAGCTGGGGTGTTTCGAATTATGAAGAATATAAGCAATTATATAAATTTTGACCACGCTCTTCTTCCTAAATTACATTTCCCCGTTTGTGTACTCAGTTATAACTAATAATAATTGTGATACACACTGCTAGGTTTCTGATTCAAATGTTGTATCATCAGTTGTTACTTTCAACAACCAGGATTCTTTTTGCTTTAAAAATATATTAAAAATATGTAAGCTTTTCATTTCAAAGAGAGGAGAGGCAAAAGTTAGGTGAACAAAGCATGGTGTGCTTCAAGGGCAATTAATCTTTGGCTCCCTCAGGCCCAATAGATTTAATGTTGTTACAGTATTATTCAGCTTATTCAATTTAAAAAGTGTGTTTTGTGCATTATTTCAGTTATATTAGTTTTCTTAAGTTACTTTTTTGAGTTTATGGGACTTTTGTTTATAAAATAGAAAGAGGAAAAAAATCTAATTAATAATTGAAATAAAATTCCAGTGCACCAGTGCTTGCAGTGCAGCTTTCTAGACTTTTATTAGTGCAGATTGGAGTGCAGAACATCATTCACCAATTCACGTGCTTAAACCCAACAGCTACCTGCTGTCTTTGGAGGTACACAGAGAAAAAATCAGGCATTTCATGAACCTGTTTGTAAAAGCAGGTTATTAGCACTGGAATCAAAGGTCATTTTCAACTCCTATCATTATTTTCTGGCCAGAGTCTTCCTTTGGCTTTGAAGGAAGAGCAAGAATAGTTTTTTACTTCATGTTCTGGATTCAGAGCCTCAGCGGGAATGAGCAGCCTTGTTAGTGTAATGACACGGAGTTGCATGAAATGAGGAGCTCTTTTCTCAGTTGTTTGGTACTAGTTTGCTGCACTACTAAGCAATTTTCTTATGGCTTAAATAATGGACCATGTTGTATATGTAATACATGTAATACCATGTAATACCATGTATTGTATCTCGTAGGATTTATGAGAACTTTGGGGACTGAGTACTTTTCAAAGTGCTCCTTTGATAACTTTCTCTTGCACCTCCATTCAATAATTTTCTCTTTGAGTTAATCACCTTTTCTCTTACTCTACATGTAAACTAGGAGTATGTAAATTACACAGCCATTTTTTGATTTGGAGGTTTGTATAAAGAAGAAGGTGATTTTAATAAAATGTACGCTTTTAAACATTTGAATGTTATCATCATAGACTGGTTTGGATTGGACCAGAGCTTGAAGATCACAGAATTCCACACCCTTCCCATGTCAGGGATGTTTTCCACTAGACCAGGTTGCTCCAAGTCCAATACAATCTGATCTGGAAAACTTCCAGGGATGGAGCATCCAGAGCTTCTCCGAGTAACTTGTGCCAGGGCCTCACCACCCTCACAGGGAGGGGCAGGCAGGACTGGACAGACAACAAAAGTATCTTAGCCTGAACTCTGTGTTTATGCTTCCATGCATGCTGCACCAAGTCAGGCTTTGCAAACCAGGAAGCTGAGCAGGAAATTTCCATTACAAGATTATTTTTCTACGTTTTAAATCAAAACAGCACCATTCTCTGAAGGAAAAAAAAAAAAAAAAAAAAGAATCCAGGTTAAAATTAAGTAATTCACCTGAATTCTTTTTATACATGGATTGGGATAACATTCATCTTCTCATCTAAATATTTTAAAAAAGAGTTAATTCTCCATTGGAACAAATGGGAAAACATTCACTAGCAGCCATCCACTGTGCAACATAAGATATTTCAGTGTAAATGGGTTTGCACCGGGGAGTAACAACAGCATTGCAGAACAAAAATTGGATTGGTCAAAACCAAGAAATTAAACTAGCAAGGTTCTCTGTCTGCGTTTTGTTAGACTGTATATTGGTAGAACCAAATATAACCAAAGGACTACAAAACGTATAAAATAACAGATGCTAATTTTTAGACCACATAAAATGCTCTAAGATACTTGTAAGATAAGCCCCTTTTTCTTTTAAAAGATTTTATAAATTAATGCTGACAGGTGCTAACTATAGTGATATCACTCTGCTATTTATACTATGAAGAAAATAAAGCATCAGAGTTACTCCCTCTGTGTAGGGTCAATTAAATTAGGAGGAAGGTTTGAAGATGTGGCATCCCCGTGGTTTATACATGGGGGATGGAACAGGCACATTTCTATGGTCCATGTTCTTCTGTGGGGTACAGTAATATCTGCCAGCCACAGGAAGCTCTACACAGTAACGAACAAGACACGTTTGTCTAAATGAGACGAATTGAAAACTCCCTGAAAGAAGAGCAAAACTTTCTGACAAATGAGGAAAAAGATATTCTAGATTTTTGTTTTGTCATGCAGCGTATTTTGGCTTTGTTTTCTGTTTTAAGTCTTTCTAAGTCCTTGAGCTGAATACTAATTTATGACAGGGACCTTGGTAGGTGAATTTCACACTTAGTTTATTTTAAAATTTGCTTGATTTAGAATGCAAAGGGTCCCCTTTTAAAGAGCTGCAAGTTCTACCTTTGCCATATAACTCACAATGCAGATGCCACTGCCACATCACTTATGCATCTTATTTCTAAAATTATCGATCTTAATTTCTATATTTAGCATTATATTACAGTTTCCCATGTAACAAAACATGGAATGATGGAATGAATCAAACTAGATAAGGAGATGATGTTAAAATTTTGATGGTAAATTCAGAAAAAGAAGCAGAGGCCAGCTTTTGTATTTAGGAGCAGAGGAAGATACAAAGTCACTGAATGAACCAAAGTTGCTGAGTCCTAGATATTATTTGGATGCAGAGAAGAGAACATAGCAGGATGGCAGGAGAAGACTTACATAATAGGTCGAAGATGCTAATGATGTCAGGTGGGAAGAAAAAAGGATAGAGAAGGAAAGGAGCAGGAAAAGTGCTTAGCTTCAGTACACTGATATCATAAAGCCTTTAGTGCATATCGTTACATCATTTTTCAGTTTAAACATTGGAAAAATAAAGTTTAGGAGGAACTGTCATTGCCATACGTACTTAACAACTGTGCTTTGATGATCCAGGTAATGAGCATCAAATTCTAAGAGGATTCTCCTTGTAATGCAGTTCTATTTTGAGTCTTCTGAGAGAGTTAGAAATCACGTGGGTTTGTTAGTTAACACAGTTGTTGTGAACAATGCTTAACAACCCACAGCTTAAACTTCTCAAAACTTTTCTTCCAGTTTTTTGAACCTTCAGCAATGCATTTTCGAAATGACCCTCAGTCCAACTGAAGAACAAGATTTCAAGGAAATCACTCAAGGTCACAGAGGACTGCAGAGACTTCAAGGGATTTGTCTGTCCACAGGTGCTCTCAGTTTTCAAACAGGGAATATTTATATTGGACATTACCTGGATGCAAACTTTGGACAAATCAAGAGCTGCAAACTGCTTAGGGTTCTAATTAATATTTTCTCAAGATTTCTTACAATGATTCTACTACAAAAGTTCTTAAATTATTTAATTGTCAAAGGAAAGAATGTTCATTTGTTCTAACACATTTGTAAACAATTGAATGTTTACATTTATATGAAGCATCAATAAAAAGGTTTGGGTTTTTTAATAGAATAAGGATTGCTAAACTCAGCTGTTCCTGAAATGGTATAACTTGGCATGGTTTCACTGAAAATCTAGGAGTGGTACTGATTTCCAGCACTTGAAATTGACCCAAAATAATTTTGGGTAGAAATCCTATGAAAAGGAGCTGTAATTCCATCATGGTTTAACCCTTCCATATAAAAGAGATTAGTTCCTAATTACTTTAATTTTCATTTTCCTATTTGAGATGACACAAAGAGTGAGATACAATAAAAAAAGGAAATAGAAGCTATTTTTTGTGTGCTTTAGCTGGTTGGTTACCACAGTGTAACTTTCTTTGTTGAAAGTCACCATTGAAGTACAACCAGACTAATAACAAGCAATTCCTCAGCAGGATCTAGAAATGGAGGTCTGGAATTTCAGGGAGTTGTCAAGGTCTAAAGCTGAATAGACAGAAAGATGCAGGTACCCATCAGGCTAAATGCAAGCCTCCAGCTCCAGGGAGCTTCCTGGAAGCAGCCTGTGATGACTTGTTAAGGAACAGCTTTTTATCAGCTGATTCTACTGAATTGCCTGTAGCAAACTCCCTGGAAATGTTTTCTAGGGCCAAAGTACTGCCAGCACATTCAGAGTGTAAAGGTAATAGTGTTTTGCCACTCTCAAGACAAAGAGTTACAGAATTTCTTCATTCACCCTTCATCTCCATGATCCTTCTCAAGAATGTAATTAGGAAACATATACCTAATCAAATCAAACCCAAGACCAAATTATTGCAGGGGGAATGGACATGGGGAGTCAGAAGCACACAAAGAAGATTTATATGAAGCCAAATGAAAATGAAAGATTCCATTCTATCTTGAAATTTTTGTACGATAAATTAACCAGAAACATGAAATAATGCACAGATTCAGGATGTTCAGAGTCTTCTGCTTTGTCTACACAAACATCTTAATCCCTGTGAGAAAATACTTACAGGCTGACTGATCCCACTAAGCCATCAACTCTCTTATGGGTACTATAACCATTTTAACCATTTGAAGGCCTTGCTCCAGCTGTTTTCCTCCTCCTGTTTCAAGAGCTTTTACTGGAGTGATCATGGGAAATCCTCTTTGTACACCCTGTTCTCTAACTCCGAAGGGCTTAAATGGAACAATTTAAGGATTTGACTCAATAATAAATATTGTTTGTACAGAGATGTTACATTTGCAATTTGCTTTTTCTGACTGCCTGCAGGCTGGCACACTTGGATGTATTTGTAAGTGCATGGAATTCTTTCTTCATTTTGCTTTCAAACTAAAATTGTGAAAAATTTTCCTATTTTCAGCCTTTATATACTGTTGTAAGAAAAAATTAAACTATGGATACTGGGCAAGTGTTTTATAATATGTAAATACATCTTATTTTGAAAAAAGGAAGTTATGCTGTAGGGACCCAGAAGTTACTTTTTAGAGTAACTATACTCATTCTTGCTTCACTGACTAATTTCTGAGTACATTAATATCTGTAAGAGTTTCCAGAGTATTTTAAAACTGGTTTATGCACAAAATGAAAATGTTTAAAAGCTCTGGTAAAACAAGTGACACTAAAGGAGATAAATTTTGTATTTAGTCTTTGCGTAAAAGAAATCTAAATAATAATTTTACAGCAGATGCAGAGAGTTACTCAATAGTGACTATTTCCTTGAAATGTAGTATTTCAATGTATAAAATGGTGGTAACTTCCCAATTAGGAAGCTGTATCAGCATCTTAAAATTGTTTTAGTAGCTCTTGGTATTTAACAACACATTTCAACATGAGCACAAAGACTGCTTATCTTTCTTTTCCAAAGAGCTTTTCATGTGGATATGACAGAGAAGGGTTGGTTCTCCTCAGCTTTTTGAATGGTAGGAAGGGAATGTGTATTTTTCCTGTTACATACTTTGTAGAGACACAGGTGTAATCAATAATGTTAATAATGTCAAGTTATAACTTAGAATAAATGTAATTACTTACAATTAATGTCACTTCTTAACAATCCTGGTTATGGTCAAAC
>WAAE01014013.1:553321-583951 GCA_013400495.1 Nicator chloris | reverse complement strand
AAAAAACAAACACCAAAAAACCAGCATTAATTTCAGAACTATGAGTTGTGTATATTCAAACACCCATTTCTGATGGACCAATTCCCAGGTAATTTCTGTGAGTTGACTGTTGTCATCCTTGCTCAACTCAGAGGTTAAATTTGTATCCCATCTGTAACAATGTTCTCACTTCACCTTTTAAAATACTGGCTGTTTAGTCTCGGTTAGTAACCCTAGGGTTCCTGAAGAGTCAGTTCCCAGGGAATGGCCACTGGTTTTTTTCCTGTGAAGAAGTAGTCACTTCCGGAAGGCTGCTTTTCTGCATTCCATCTTTCCCCAGACTGTACAGACAGTGCAGATTTAGATTTTAGATTTAGATTTTTGCCAATTTTATTGGCATATCTACAAAAAATCAGTTCCCCTGAATCATGATAGTAATGGTCCTGCTTCATCTGCCTTGTTTTCTTACAATGATAGAAAGCACTGAGAAAGTCTTCCAATTAGTATTTTATGGTGTTAGAGTCCTCTTTAGAAAGCCTGTGTGAAATAGACATACATGGTAGGAACTAAAAAAGGAGAGACCTTTTCTTTTGCACTGTCCAGAAAGAATTATACATCCTTGTTTCACTCTAAATTCACTCTAAAATGTAATTGAATGAGCCTGAAGATTTACTTAGTAAATTGTCATCTAAATCCATTGAGCAAAAAAGAGTTTACTGTAATAGTCCAGAAATCTTTATAAATGTGATAGTTAATTCCTTAAAATTCAGGCCCAACAAAAATGTGTGCCAATATTACTCTCTCATAATTGAAGCCTGTTCTTCTTTCTAAACAGATGAAATGCGTTTGTCATATTTATCAGGAAATCTAGGGGGAAAATCACAGCCTTCTATCTGAACCTTTAGTAAGAATAAGGGTGGGGCATTAAAAAAAAGAATCATGACAACTATTTTTTTTCACATAGGTACAAAGAAACACCACCCACAAAGGTAATCAAGGTCTATATTAAGGAATAGCTTTCAAAAACTCATGGTTCAGATTATTGCAATTACCAGCACTTCAGCGCCTGATTCTCAAAATGAGAAAATGGTACATGGAGAATAAATAGAAGAACATTGTGTTTCATTTTTTGGCATTATTAGTACATTTCAGATGGCGTGTACTAGTAAATCTCAGAGCACAGCATTGGAATTTGGATTAAATTATATGTTTTATTTCTTCCAACAGAGATAAATTAAAACAAATCCTATGTGAGCTGGTTTGAGTTCAGCATTTTGCACTCTGCAGTTAAGTAAGCAACTGAACTATATACTGTGTGTCAAATCTTTTCTTATAAATTAATGCATTTGAGTACATAAAAAGCACTTCTTACTGTTATATTCCAAATGCTGCATGTGGTAATACATAAAATAAACATCCATAGAGAAAAAACACTTTTCGTTTTTATAGTTTGTAGACTGATGTTAAAAAGAAATCCAAAAGTCCCTGCAAATTAATTTTATCCCATAAGACTAGTAAAACAATGGCAAGTATGCAATCTGCCTCACAAAAAGATGATTTTGTGTCTTCATGGCTCTAAAGGAGCTTGCTGTGGCTTCAATCTCAAAGACAATTTCACCTGTTGCAAAGCTTGACTGAATTATCAAAACATGTCATTAATAAAAAGTTAATGTGTTATTTATTTCTTAAAGCCATGTGCAGCTGTAAAGGTTTTGCTTCTATACATTGGAATAGAAAGAAGAGTTTTCACGTGACAATATTATTGCAAAGGCATGAACTGATTGTGGATTTTTAAACCATTTTGAAGATTAGCAATATTCACAACATATTTTAATAATAATGCCATTAATAATGTATTTGTTTAAAAAGTGGAAGATTTAAAAATGGTTAGTAATAGGATAATACGAAATTGAGTTTTGTGGGAGATGGTCAAAAAGGAAGGAGACAATGAAACACGAAGCTGCTACAGCATTATCCTGTTGGAGTTGTAAAGGGTAGTCAGGCATGATAAAGACAGTACAAGTTTAAGAGGAAAAATGAAGAAACAAACCCATTTTAAATTTAAATTTCATCAAATTAGATGTTTTTTACTGTTGCAGACTACAAAGAACAGATGAATTTTCCTGTAACTTAACTGCAAATACTATTTTATTCAGGAATTCAACTCTTTTCTCTTTTACTAAGTATAAAAATAAAAAATTGTAGAATAAACTAAGAAAATAATTTACTGTCATCCAGAAGGTAAGCAGGAAGTGAGTAACAGGGTAGATTTGTGAACAGCAAACCAAATTAATCAAGTTTGATTTCCCTCTACGACAGGCTAGCAGCTTTTGTGAATGAGGGATAGGCAGTTGTATATTTTAATTTTAATAATTCTTTTGAAAAATGTCTCAAATAACATTCTCATAAACCATCTAGGGAAATGCAATCTAGGTCATACATTGGCAACATTACGGGCTGTATGCCAGATCGAATTTCCCTCTCCAAATTCTGTGATTAAGAACCTTGTGCAAGTTGTGAGATGTCACATCTCACACAGGATGCTTTGTGCTGGTAATGTTGCCTCTGTAAAGACAGTGGCTTCTCACATGTATCCCTGCGAGTGTGCAGTGAGCCCTGCTGGCAGGGCAGGCACGAGGACAGAGACACAAATGGAGGGGGAGAGCACTGGAACAAGCAATAGCTCCCAGAAGCTGAGCTCTGCCTGCTAGCCAGCTTTGTTGGCTCTCCTGACGGCAACAGGAAAGGCTGCTGAAAACCCAATATTGACGGAAAGTTGTCTCCTTTGGACAGGTGCAATATAACTGTGCATCCATCTTCTGGCCTCTCTCGCAGCAAGTAAAATAGATACATACATTTTTGTGTTACTCTTGTTGTACATTTAGTAGTGGTTGAAAAGTACTCATAATATTATCAACTGTAGAAACCTCTTGCTTCTTGGTCCATAGCAAGTGGAAATATGCTGAGCAAGTGCTCAGCAGTGAAAATATGAAGAGATGTATTTTGGAATCAGTGCTTACAGCCTGAGAAATAACAGGTGGTAATGAATCAGCACTAACAGCTAACTGTTCATTCTCTGCTAAACTGTCCAAAGCTTGGCTTAGAAGTACAAGAATTAATTAGCTGATGTCAGGATTAGAAGCAATGATCAGTAATAGAGCACCTGGGCATATTCATGCCCACTGAAGTCAGTTGATAGTGCTGATATCAGCAAGAGAGAGCAGGAGACTGATGCAAGCCAGGAAAGTAAGAGTGACCTGGCTCTGCTTCTGAGTTTTGTTTTGGAGGTAGATTAGTAGCAGAGTTTTCTGTCTGGTGGATGACTCTGATCAGTTTCTCATCAACTAAACAAGCCAACACAGAATTAAAACAAAGCAACTCTACTGCAAATGAGGCAGAGTGTGAGTGCCAGCTGTGCCCAGCTCCTGCTCTGAAGTGAACCTGTCAGCTTGCACGTTCGGACAGTTGGTATTGCTGTATGTGGGGAAGAGGATTGGGAACTGTTTTGGAAGCAAGGGCTTTCTGACACTTTTATTAAGTGATCCAGACATTTCTTGATCCAATAAAGATGTGATCCTGTGCAATCTGCTCTAGGTTGACCTGCTTCAGCAGGGAGATTGGACTGCACAATCTCCAGAGGTCCCTTCCAACCCCAGCTGTTTGGTGCTTCTGTGTGACAATGTCTGAGAGGGTCATTGTCCTGCCTAGCTAGCACAGCCAGCCACAGAGCAAAGAATGGCTCAGCTAAGAAAAGCCATTTCATTAACTCATCAGGTGTAAAAGCATGAAGAATGCACAAAAGCTGTGCAAAGTACAAAAAAGCTTTACCAGAAGATCCCGGAGGACCATAGTAGAAGTGAAGAGAATATAGTCAGCCTTTATGAAGTCTTGGTTGACCAACATTGGGCTGAACAAGATAAAATGTGGCAACCAAATTATACTGGTATGATCTGGTTTATTGACATACTTGTATCCAAATACCTTGATTAGCATGGGTAATTGCATTAACTTAAATATTAAAAATCTTAGCAAGAAATTGCTACAAGACACTACAATTAATAACTCACATTTTAAAATGTTGATAAAACAGCAGAAGTCAGCAAGACTGCTGTTTTTACAGGTCATTAAAAGACAGCTATTAAGACTTTTGGCCCTGCACATGAGTATTTTGAACGATGCAAATTACAGTTCCGTGCTTTCCTCCAAAGGTCTGTAGGCAATGATTTCTCTTTCCAAATGTTTTTTTCTTTAAAGAATGTATGTACATTATTAAACCAAGCTTGCTCTTCTACCTAATTTTTTAGAGAAGAACTATCTTACTATTGGTGTATTATAGGAATGAAGCTCCCTCCCCCTTCACAGAAGATGGCACAATTCAGAAGAAGTTGTTTCAGAACATACTCAGTTTAATTACAGGATCAGTGAACACAGCAACATTTTCTTGGCAACAGGTAGAAAAGCTGGCAGTTACTCAGTTTCTCTGGAGCAGTTTCTTGGCATTGCATCGCTGCATTAGAAACTTGGATTTAATTTCTCACTTTGTTTTTCTGTTCCCCTGCTTCATTTTCTCTTTATCAGTTTTCTCCTAGTGGCACATAAAAATAACATGCTGCATTCTTTATTATGAAGAAAAAATTAACTCATTTGCTTTTAAATCATAAGCAGTAATGTAATGTGGTAAGAATCCTATGCATATACGTATGCATTATTTGATGATAAGGTAGATAAATGAAGATCATGAAGAAAAGTGTTGAATGTTAAACTGATGCAACTGCTATTGCTGAGCTTATATATTAAAATATATTACATGCATTATAAAAAATCAGGTTTTTAATGTAAATCTACTGGTACATCAAGGAAGAGAAAACCCTTAGGGTGGAAAGAGAACAGCCACCAGCAGTCCTTGTGACTTATGGTAGAGTTTAATTGCTGTAGCCTTACTCCCCCACTGCCCCATGAAGCTCATATCTATTGATCACTGCATATATTACACTGAATTTAATACTTGGAAGTAGATATCATATATTGTGAGCAGTATTTTTCAAAGAAAATCTATTGTTCTCCTTCCCTTGTCCCTTTGATAGACTAAACAAAAATATAAGAGAAGTAACTGCTGACTGAAAAGACAGATAGTATAAAGCCGGTGTATCTTTATTTTTCTATACTTTAATATAGTCATACAGAGAATATGAAGAAATAATCAACAATCTGCACTGGATTGATGATGGAGCTCTCTGGGCAAAGATGAGCCACAAAGAATGACACACTTAATAGTAACTGATAGAAGATTTAGGAAATCATTTGTATACCTGTCTAGCATTCAAAACCGTCTCACTTTTTGCTATATACTTAACTTTATTTTTTTTACCATTGTTTTTAATGCTATCTCAAAATAGTTTTATTAATAATTTTCATAAATAAAAAGTATTTTTGCTCTGCTACATCATTATTTTTGTGCTTGTACAGCCTATGGAAAATAGATTCTTCTTAGGAGCATGCCATGCCTGTGCTCTGGCCATATAGTTTTAGTTCACTTTTGTAACTCTACACAAGCTCATTTCATCCAAAGGAAAAAACTAGCACTGGAAGTGTTTCTTTTCTGTTGTCCTTTCTGATTACTTAATGCCATTGGAGAATCATAATTGAATGTGGCTCCTCTTACTGATCTGCATCACGTACATTGTCACGTCTCGAAACAGTTTCTGGTTCTGCAGTCTCTAGGACTGGAAGGAGTACCAAGATAAGGTGGTTTTGGGTTTTTTTTTTTGTCTTAGAAAGTAATTTTGCCCCTGTGCCAAAGTAAAATATCTAAATTCCTATTTTTGAGGTCTCCAAATCAGAAAGTAGGGCAGTACTTTATTAGATTAAGATGTTATGCTGTGTTTTGTTGAAAGCATGGCTTTAGAGTTGGGCTTTTTAAATATGAATTGTGAAATGGTTTCTGCACATTTGTACGCTTCCATTAAAAAATAACCCAAATATTTTCAGAGCTAGTGAGGAACAGAACAAAAAGAGTTAACAATCAAACACTACAGCTTCTGGAGAACTTTAAATTTCTCCTCTAAACACTTAGCACAGCGGTAGCCTAAAATTTTAATTTAAATTTTTGCATGATGCTATGGAGTGTTTGTAAGACTTTGCAGTGTTTTTCACTAAGTCTGGAAAAAATACAGTAATTTTTTTACCAGAAGTGTTGATTATCGCTGTGTAGCTCTTAAGTGGTTTGAGCTTATCCCTAACAAATAATGGTTTTTAAGACAGGGATGGCATAGATCTCCAGCCACAGATGCTAGATTTGCTGCCTGAATTCTGTATACTGTAATCTGTCAGGAAAACAGTTACTAGAACTAGCAAATGTTTCTTTTTCTGCAGAGACACCTTCATTCTGGAGCAAGATTCTGTTTCTCCGATTACAGACATAGCAAACATTAAATTCAATGCTCAGTACTCTGTGTCTTCAGATAGTTTATTGAATCAGGCAAGCAATCTTGGAAGCAAGGCTCATGTCTAGCTACTCACTTGTTCAGGTGTGTCACTGACTTTTGCCTCAAAAAAGGGCTGTACTGAACCTTTATGTTATTTTTGTGCATTTAAAGTTTGTTAATATCTACATACAGTGTCTGATTGGATTTCAAAGGATTTGTCTGGAAAACATAAACTGGAATATTATTCCACTGGTTTTAGTTCTTTTTCAGAACTCATCTGAGAGCATAAAGAAGAATTTTTTATTTAATGCTACTTTTAGTAGTACTCTTCTCAAATATTCTTTCTTTGGAATATTAAATATGGATTTGCTCTTTTCAGCTTGTTTCTTCTTTTCCTCTTGACTGCATTCTTACACTACAGTTTATATAATGATAAATGAAGGTAACGCCTGCTGATTTTGACTCACTTTGGATGATAAATATGAGAGTAACCACAAATGATTTTGACTCATTTCTGATTTCCTTTCAGGGCTTTCTCCTTTTATTTTCAGGCTTAATCACTGCTGTTGTAAAAATATTTGCTGTCTTCACAGAAGTTCCCAAAGGATATTTGACTATGACTTGGGTATGTCCTGTTATTCATACATATATTATTGACCCACCTATACATGTTGTTAATTAACTGCCAGTTAAGTACAAATATCCTTATTTTTTTCCAAATATAAAATACACTTTTTTTCCTGTCATGCTGTGCCACACGTAAAATGGTGTTCGATGAATTTACCCAATCTTTATTTAGATGCTCTCATCCTGGTAAAAGATTAAAAAAATATATTTTTGGTAGCTAAACATAATAGGCTTTTAATTTTTCTACTTTTACTAGACTTAGTCTCTGAATTTTGTGCAAGAATATAATTTTTCTCCTGAGGTGCCCAGGATCATGATGTTTCCAGATTGAAAGTACTTAGAAGTCCAGACTTATTTCAGCAATTTTCTGTGCTCTGAATCTAGAGTGAATATTGTATTTCCACTTTCAAATGTTAAGAACTAGTTTCTTTTTTCCTTTTAAAAGCCTTTATCTTATTTATTTCTAACAGAATACTTAATCACATGGTATTTATTATGACTTCTCAATAGTGTGTGTGTTTCTGCAGCTTTTGCAGAAGTTGTATGTCATTTACATGCAGAGTAGAGGCTTACTGTTAGTCTGGTTATCTTAGAATTTTCTAATAATTAATTTGAGAAAAAAGCTTTTTCTGAACTGAAATTGTGGTCATATATAGCTTACTTTTGACCCATTCTAATGTAGAAAGCAAGCAAATTTGTTTCCAATTTTTCACATAGTTAATTTTCAGTTTGATTTATATTTTCTCATCATTCTTTTCATATGTTGTTTTCTTTTAACTGAGTTGTATTATTGCCATTTACAATATCAACCCATACAAGAGTGAGGAATAGAGGACAGAAAGGAAAAGTAAGAAGAAACAACTTATAGTCTTAATAATTCTTAATTAGCTGCTGCTTTGGATCCTTTAAACATGGTGATAATTAATGTGGAAAGCTCTGGAAGCCTTCGTAAGCTAGCTTGATCATCTGAAGAATGCCGGTACTTATTAGGGAAAGTTCATGATTCATATGCAAGGATTAAGCCAAGAGAATCTTGTGACCTAAGCAGCCTGGTTCTCCAGTGGTAAAAATGGGATTTTCTTATCTTACAAAAAATCATAATTGTGACAGATGGGGGATGGGAGCAGACAGGACATGTTTGGTTTAGGAGCGAGCTACACGCAGGCTGTAGGGAAATCACCATTTTGGCACATTGCTGGTACCATGATAAGAATACAAAGTTAAACTGCAGCACACAAAGTGTTCCACAGGGATGAATCAGAACATTCCTGAGAAATGGTAGTGAGGAGAATTGTAACATGAAATCTGAGGGGTTTTTATGTTCAACCTCTGAGTTATCCTTAAGAAATTTTTAGTCATTTGCCTGATTGGTCCCTGGGTACTAAGCACTTAAACCCAAACACATGAACCTTTGTCCCAGTGTGGTAGGTGGACAATTCAGGATGTAAGATTTGGAGGGATGACATGAAATCTAATCCTTCTTTTAATAGTAAATATTGACTTGACAGAGTCAGTCAGCTTCAATACTTCAATTTCCACAACTGAGTTAATAATTTAATTTTTGATCTGTATGTTTAGAGCCTTGGAAAAAAAAGGCCTTTGAAATACGAATAAAGGATGCACAGCATAAGTGACCATTGCAAACCAGCTCCCTGAGACAGTTACATAAACACGCTATCCTTTTGCAGAGCTCATTGACATAAACAATCTTAGTTACATTTAGATGCCTTGCCACCTTTATTCTTCCCTCCTATTTTAGTGCTCTATCTCACTGCATTTGACAAATTCAAGGGGAAATTGAAAGTACAAAAGCTGTAACCATCATCACTTTTTAACTGGAATCTGCAGTCACAAGCATGAGAAAAGTAAAACACATATTGCTTTCATTTCTTTTTAAGAATGGATGAATATCAGCAGGCAAAAATGTAATCATTGTATGTAACTAATGATCCTCTTGGCTTCTTTAAAAACCATGCTGGCAAATTCCTTACCCTTCCCAATGCTGAGATTTCTGGAAGGCATTTGAGTGTTTCAGTGGTAGCTTTTATGGGAACTGCAAAGGTGGAGTCACAGCAAACCTGTTCAGTCTTGTATCATACAAAGCACTTATAAGGACTGATGATGTAAGGGACATACACAGACAGGCCACTCACTTTAATATTACATCAGGGGGTTGGTTTGAGTTCTGTAGAGGAAATACATTTAAAGCTTCATGCAAAGAGATGCTTTGTAGGAAAAATTTCCCATGATTACACTCCTGTGCTTAGTCACAACATCTCACATTTACATGTATTCACACCTTCCTTTGCCGTCCTGTTGAGTTGTGGTTGAAATAAAAGTCATGCAATGAAAAATATAATCCATAGCAGTACATAGAGCAAATTCCATTACTACTATAAATTGTATCTTTGGTACTATTAGGCAGAGATGTTTTATTTCCTAGCATCTATTTCTATAATCAGTGTATGTGCGAGAAGGTGTTTGGCCCAGACAAAAGTGGGCTCTAGAAAGTTTTATAGTCTTTCAAAAATCTGAACAGTTTGTATTGGGAAAAGTATTTCATTCATGTTTTATTCTCATTCCAAAGTTATACTCATTGTAAATATCTAAATATATAGCATATACATAATCCTGACACTTGTACAGACACAAGTTACCTCACTTTTCAACACAGCTTTAAATAATAGAATAGAATATTTTACCCATAAGAAAAGAATAAGCAAAATGAGGATTATGACAAAATTTAGATCTTTTAATTTTCCCATAAGCATTGTAAAACAATAGTAAAATATACTTTTATTTATTTTATGTTGAGTAAAAAGAATAAAAATTCCTCAGTTCTACAAGACAATTGTATCCAGGCAGTCCAGTTCCTCTGTGGAGTTCCATCACGGAATTACGTTCGATGAAGATTACAGGGCTTCTTGCCAAAGCACAGTTTGCACAGGCAAGAATAACACACTTATATATCATAAATAAAACCTACTTCTACAATGTTATACAGGTTTAGGATTTAGATTTTGGAGCCAAAGCCACGGCTATACTTATTGTCTGCTTCTTTGTGAGTATTGCCACTATCCATAACTCAAAATTATAAAGGATTTCTTCATAATAGGAAATGGGCTGAACAACTCAATTTTGCAAATAACCGGAAAATAGAGATTATTGTAAAAAGAGTGCTGCATTTTTCTGAGTTTTACCTTGCAGTATCTATAATGACAACTTTTAAAAATTTGATGTAAGTAACTGAAACTCAGTCTTTATCAATATTTTAGGAATGTGGTGTATGGACTCTGTAAATTCCAGCAGTGCCCTTAAATTCCAGACTGTGGTTCCCTACAAAGTGCTCTGCAGTAGGCTTGTCTCAGAGAACAGTTATTTTCTAAATCTTTTCCAAATTTAAGTAACTTGGGCATTTTTGTTAGCAGCAGTTGATTTGAACAATATCATTGTAGTGTGTCTTAACTAGGACATTCCCATTGTCCCCAACTATAAGCCATTTTAGATATTGAACCAATCCAAGTTTAGAGAGCTCTGACATTAGGCTGAAATGCATTTTTCAAATGGAGCAGATTTCATTACTAAATCAAACCTTCCTGCAAACAGAACAGATAGCAGGAACACTAATAACGCATCCAAAAGTCTTTCATTAAAAGCTGACGTAGATAAAACAATAACTAAAGTCGTGGTCATTTTAAAAGACTTTTATTTTCAGAGTATAAATATTTTTTGCAGTGAAATTATAGTCAATTCTCTCAGAAAATGGTTGTGAATCTGATTTTCTTATAAAAGTGAGGGAGACTTCTGCAGTATTTATATACTCCTACACATGATAAATGGTGTCAGTGCTGTCTTTTTTATTAGCATGTCTTCCCTACAGTATTTATGACATTAGAGGATTAATAGTATTGGCTGCAGTCAAATCAAGTGCAGAGAGTATCATGAAAGCTTCTCCTATGTATTTTAACTAAACTATTGCATTTTAGAACAGACTTTTAGGCTAACAACGGAGTTTGCCTTTTCCAGTAAATCCTTAAAAGATTTTCTATTGCAATTTGCCCATGCTGGTAAACACTTGAGGAATTCTGATGGAATTGTGTACTTCTTTGCTTTGGTGAATAAGTGGTTATCACAATTAATTCAAGCTAGTGAAGATTTTGCCAGAAAACTTCAATCCAAGAATTAAAAGATCTTACAGAAAACTATAACCACGTTGTTTTCTGTCACTAACCACTAGTGATACATGTAGGTCATTGTTTAAGGTGGCTGCACTGAAAATGTGCTTTCTCCATTATTCATTCTAGTCAAGCAGTTGCTTGTGGATAAACCTTCTGCTACAGGTAAAAATCCATTCTAAGATACGGAGTAAGAGTTAATGGTTGTGTATGAAGAGTGTAAATATTGAGTGAAAATGTATATTTGTATATTTGAAACATGGAATCAATTATTTGTTGTGCAAAGTGGGAAATAACATCTACAAGCAATACTTCTGAACCTAAGTTTTAAGGACAAAATGTAGTTTTCCTAGATGATTTCTGGTTTATGCTACTCATTTGATGGTGTTCTGCAGCTCAAAGTGAATAGCTGAGATGTGTCTCTGGCATTACATCACAACAGCTCTTTATTTGGTCCAACTACTGGAATAATGCAAAAATAATTTTCCAGTTATCAGGCAACATGCTTTTTTATAAGGAAGTCGAACAATCTGCTTCTTGCCTGAGGTCACAGCCAGGCCCAGGCAGCGTTTGGTGTGAAGAGATGTACAGATACACAGCCATGGAACACTGCCCTCACACACACAATTTCTTATTACAGTGGCAACACCCGCTGCAGCAAAGGAGCCTGTTTAAATGCAGAATTAAGTGTAGGATTTATGGTTAATTTGTTGTGTCCTCTCCTCCTAAACCAATAGGAGCATTCCAGAGTAATGAGTACAAAGAAATTGCCAGTAGTAATATCTAGAAGGTCATCATCCTTATTTATTCAGTGTGTTAATCCAGCTATCAGAGTCTGTTCCAGAGAGAACCTCCTCTGGGACAGGCAGCAGCCATTTTTATCAACCAGCATTTACAGTCTCCAATGTTTAATCACTCTGCATTTAATAGGAGAGGGACCCTTCCTGTTCAGCACAGTTGTACGAATTGGGATTTTAGTTTTATGAATATAGCAAAAACATTTCACTTGGCAAATAATTAGGCATGAAAAGGTTAGCATGGATAATTCCTTCACTTTTGTACTGGTTTCATATACTTCAGACTTACCAATTCTCCAGATTTTGCAAGAATCACAGCCAAAATCTCTTGAGTTTCATGTTATTGCCTATCACCAGTACTATTTGCTGTGTTGAAATGGAACCAAAATCAGCTTAGACACACTGAACGTGTTAAAGGGAATTTGGTCTGGGTTTCCAGTTGACTTAAAAGCAAAGCAGCCTATTTAAATCAAGACTCTTTTCATAGATTGAGACTTGTTTTTTAATTGACACTGATATATGTGACACTTGTAATTTATAGAAGTGATTTTTAGGGTGAAATATAGAAATAGGGACTCAGAATAAAATGTTCTGTCAAAAGAACGTTTTGCTGTATTTCATTAGAAGCAAAGTGGTCTCACAAATCTACTTATTTAAAGGCATGCTAAACTTATGGTTGTGCAGCTCAGTTTCTGATTTTAAAGCCTTGTAGAGACATCAGGTAATAGATACACCTGTTTCCGCTGGGGTTTTTATAATTTATACCACAAGGGTTCTTACAACACAATTTTTAGTGTATACTTTTATACTGTAGAAAGTTTTACCAATATGATAATAATGTCATAAAAATCTTACAGCCAGTAATTTTACGGAGACAATTACTGACTGTTTTGTCATTTAGACTTTATCTTTTACCATGTTACTTCCTGTGAGTTAAATGTCTAGTTGCTTTATTTTTTATGTGTTATTAGCCTTGTCTAGTTCAATTTAGAATATGTTTATAGGTAGAAATTATTTCTGCATGATAAATGCATGTTGATCTATTTATGCATGATAAATGCATGATGATCTATATTCATGCTCAATTTTATTTTGTCATTTAGAGTATCTGTAGGTTGCAAGAATAGATTTGTGCAATTTATAAAGTGGTGTCATAAATAGAATGGGCAGCCACAATGAGACAATATTTGAATACTCCTTTTTTCAGGATTTCTCCTGATCTCGTGTGTAAGAAAAATAATGTGCTGACTTTTCATTTTTAATCCTCTAAGGAACATAGTGACTTTAAGGATAATTAATCCCTCCTTACTTTGGGTGTCTAAAATCTAGGGGCTATGATGAACAAGAAGACTGTTTATCAGTGAAGAGTAATGGTACTGTCAAACAGTTATTCATCCTCTCACATGATAAGCATCTAAGGTAGGTAGGACTCAAAGCAGAATTTGCTGAGTTTTGAAAGATTCTACTCTGAATCTGGATTTACCTACAAAACCAGACACCATCTTTAGGGGGGTTAAGCTGTTAAGTCACCCTACAAACATTAAAATGTGGGTTTTATAGAGAAGGGGTATTTCCTTTGCATCTACTAAAGCAAACTGTAAGTGTGTATATATAGCTATATGTAACTCAATAGGTACTGCTTAGGTCTTGCTCCTTAAATGATCATTCATTACTGTGAGACAGAACCAGGTATAATACATTACTTGCATTCTGAAATGTTTGCTCATTAGTTTAATCACTTACATTTAGACCTTGGCTAACAATATATATGGCTGTAAGTCTAAAATGAAGTAGAAATAGATATTTCATTTATAGGAGTACAGATAATGTACTTCCCATATTATCAAAAATCACTTAAAGATTTATTAAATTTTTAAAATTTGTTACTTCACCAAGAACTAAACTAGTCATGCTTTGTAGGAATTCTTTCTAATACTCCGCTCAGTTTATACTCCTCTGTAAAGAACTTACCATTCAGCTCCGTAGTATTTTTTTCCATAGAGGAGGACAATCTTCTTTCAGTTCCATTCATCTTTACATTCCATTTGCTGCTTTACTAGGGTGTCCTGGTTAAGGGCACACAGGATTAACAAAGCGTTCCAAGTATTTTAACAGGAAAGTAATACATTCACAAAAATTCTCATTAAAGTCCTTATCTTCAAGTTACAAGAGACTGCACTTTTTAATGATTAAAAACCACAAATTGAAGAAGCACATACTCAGAGAATGATTCTGACAGTACTTGGGTTGCATGGATTTGGGAAGATCTTCTCTTTGGTACCCCATTCTTGTGTCTTGGAGATCTTTTACTGCAGTAATAAAGACTGAATTATTACTCAGGAACATAATATGTGTTTAGCATGACCTAACTAACACATCTCTTATTAAAACAATTTCAATATGGAAATGGACAGTTTTAAATGTAGAGGATCAAATTATATTTGGGGTTGTACAAGGTGAGTAAGGCTACAACTAAATAGCACCTTTGCATCAGAGGTGCTATTTATCTCTTGCAATTTATATATTGCGAGATTCATGTCTGTTTCATAAAAATCTGTGAGGATTCTTAATTTATACCATATTATTTTTAAAATTCAGAAGGAACTCTATGTAATTCTAATCATGACTGAGTAAGGCGATGTAAGAACAGACATTATCTGTTAATGTGCATTATCTGAGCAGAGATAAACACCAGAGCTTATTGTGTTCCTGGTGCACCACCTCAGAGACATTACTTCAGAAGAGTTTCTTCACCTCTAAATAAACAGAATTCCCTACAAAACATTCTGAAATGAGGAGTTTCAGAATCAAGGCCTGTTCCCAATATGCATTATCTGTTAATAAACAAAAACAAAACAAAAAGACAAAGACAAAAACAAAAACAAAAACAAAACCAAAAACAATCAGCCTGCTGGTCTATTGTTTTAAATGAAGGGGTCCTTGAAGTGCCTTTGTAGATTACTTTTGCAATGATGTCTGAGACCAACCTAGCCTAATAGAACCCAATTTAAAAAGTAAAAAATATCTGCTTTAGGCAGGAAAATGAGTCAAAAGTTTTAGGTAAGGGATCTTTTATGATATATGAGCTTTATTCTACCCTAAACATTAAATCTGTCAGACCCAATATAAGACAAATGCTATCATACAATATTCTCTTCCATTTTATCTTCATTTTCTTACCTCCTTACAGCACAGACTAAGCAAAATATTCTTGAACCTCAGAAGACAAATGCTATCTGTCTGTTTTCTTTGCTTGCCATATGTGATCTATTCATCTTAGGAAATACCCTCAGCTGAGTTGTTGGTGTGAAGTTGAAAGACAGTTGATTCTTTAAGCAGTGTGATGCTTCTGTAGGCAGCCAGTCAGCTCATCTGGGACATTTCTCCTTGTTCCTGCATTCTCACAGGTTACTATTTATGATACAGGCCTGCATAAATTCCCATAATGAGCCATTAGTATCCTGCCTTCTTCATGCCACAGTCAAGGTACAGTAGTTTCATGTGTTACCTGCTGATTGTCACAGTACAGACTTTGACAAAACATGTATCTGCTGATTGTCACAACACAAAGGTCTGCTGCTGTTAAATACCACACACTTTGGAGGAATTTCATTTCACTCCAATAAGCTTTTAACTTCACAAAAGACTTAAAAGGTACACCTTATAGACCATCTTCCCAGACTGCTCACATTCTGAATCTTAGAACTGCTCTTAGCATCAGTTGCTTAATAGTGAAACTGTCTCCTGTAACGAGACCTCTGATTTTACTGTTCTGTTTTATGAAGGCCATATCCCACACCTGAATTTACATGTACATGTCACTGTCTGGTCTGTTGTCTAAGTTTTAATATTCTAGATTGGAGAATCAGAAGAAGCCAGAATAAGCAACTAAATATGTGAATTTCATACATAACTGAGTGAAGAATAATTTATTGAATTATTGAACTTATTCAGTTAATTGAAAATATCTAACATGCCAACAGCAATACTTCTGTGCTCCTAGCCTCAGAGTAGTTCAATTTCAAAACCAGTAACCCCTAGTTGACTAATATTAATATGGTGAATAAATATGCTACCAAGAAAACTTAATATTTTTAAGGAAGCCAAGCACCTGCACATAAACAATTTCTGCCTTGTCGCAGAATGTGATTCCGTGTCTAAGAATACAGAGGAAAAAAAGCCCTTGCTCATTCTTCTTCAAAACAGAGGAGTGTGCTTACTTTCACCAAATATTCACGTGACATTCTCTCATGACCATTCAATTGCTGTAAAACTTTTTATTCTTTTCCATATCCATCCTGTACATGCATCTCCCATGACTGCCCTCAGTAAAGCAGGAAGGAAGTTCTGAAAGGCTGTCAGTGTACTCAGTTGTGAACTCTCAGTGGGAAGCCAAGGCAAAGGACACTATTCTTATACAATGGGCAAAGGTACCTACATTCCACAGTGCAAAGCAACCATCAAATCCAGAAGTTCCTAATCCTTACCCTTGCCCTGTTTGAGGCATCTGGGAATCATTGAAGTCTTGCAAATAACTGAAAATATTACCTGACTGGTCACTGATCACATCTTGCTAAAGTGTACATTTGATCTTTTCCTAATTTTCTTGTCCCTTTTACCCCATATTGTGAGACAGGATATTAAAATATGTTCTTTTGCCTTTGACAAAGTGTAACAACATTTTCCAGACAAAATGTCAGAATTTTCTCCTAAATGTGTTATTATTATTTCTCTAGAGCTATAAAAATTAGCATACCACAGATGTCAATGGTGCCTTAAAGTCTGTCTTAGTGGGGGAAAGGGACTACAGAATAGTATGGTTACTTTTGTAAGGGAAAAAAAATCAAATATTTTCTAAAATAATTGTTCAATTTAAAAAAAATATACAAAGAAGTCATTACAGTGTAGGATATAAGTCTCTTCCTGCAATCTAGGAAGACCTTTTTGCTTATGTTTTTATCATCTGGGATTAATATACACATACAGATTTTGCCAGTAAACTCTGACCCTACATCGCTGCGTTATGTCTTTGTTTCTCCTTGTTTATATTATACTGCATTGCCTTACAAAAAGGAAACTAAAAGTGACATTTGGGATGTATGGCAGGATTTTTAATATTTGTTTTGGCATGTCAGTTCAAATACAGATTTGGTGACAATATCAAGAATCAAACACTGTCAATTAGTTGTAAGGCATGTAGGCCTACACAAGAAAAATAATCAGGCAAGAATTTAATTAGGCAAGTGCGAAATCAAAGGACACTGAAATACCCTGTATTTAGTTTTCAATAACTACAACAGACAAGCACATGGAGACAAGATCTCAACATCTACAGTTAATGTGAAAAGACACCACGCAGAATTGACTAAGTCACTAAACCTAATTCTGCCTGTTGTGCCATGACTTTAACAGAGTTCCTTATGAGTGTAGAATTCAGATTGCTATATCTGTACCACCTGAAAATACAGACCCACAGAGCAGTGGTGTAAGTTTACAAAGGAGGCGGACACATTGAGGAATTTACTACAAACAGAAAGAAAAATTGTCTATAGCAATGAAAGCTCCAGTCACTAAGAATAGAAACCTTTTTTCAGCAGAACTGTTTTTGGCATTGAGCAGTTATTTTTCATCTTTCAGCAGCACATCAGAACTTTCTACCATGTTTATCTCTTGCTCAAATGAACTAATAAACTCCTGATACAACTCTTAATACCCCTTATCAACTTGTCACGCATGGCAGTGTTTGTTAACTTGCAACAAGAAAATGTTTATCTTTTCGCTACAGTTAAAGCAAGCAGCAGAACTGAAAGTTGATGTGAGAAGCAGCTGGCAAGTGGCTTGAAGTCTAGAAACTTTGCTTTACTCGTCTATTTTTTTTGTTCCCGTGCCTTTTCTCAGCCCAAATTTTACTATATTCCTGATGCTAAAGATTGGCAATAATTATTTACAGCCTAAAAAATATTCTAAAGTCAGGTACACCACCTTGAATTTATTATTTGTTCTTTCCAACCTTTTAACACCTGAGTGTTAAACACATACATCAGGACTGGGAGATGCAGAATCATCATACAGAACAGAAACAAAGTCCCTGTCTCCCAAATATGTTTAAAATTCCACGTTTCTGCTGTAATACTGCCATTGTCTGGTGCCTTAGCATAAAATACTTAATTATTTTCAAGTGTTCCGTGGGCAGAATAGGAAAACACATTTTTCTGTTTTCTTTAAAAAAGATGAAAATACATAATAATGTCAATACCACCCAATAACATACTTTATTAGAAATGCTAAATATTTTTGTGCAATGAGATAAACTTGCTATCATAGGAATTGTAATACACTCTGTGGATTTGCTATTCAAGGGTATATATAATATATAATACTCTGCACGTATTAGATCCTAGTGAAATCAGTTAAAACTGTGTCATCAAAGCATGGCTGTTTTGTTTGCCAACCAGAGTTGTAGGCAGCTTTTCAGTTCCATTATTAACAGTGATAAAGGAAATTCTCTTTGGAAGTTGGGTGAGATGAAGCTGAAGATGCAGCAGTTCACCACCTCTTGCTATCTTTTGTGTGACATCTGAGAAAAAGTCAGTGAAACCATAAAATGGCAGTACCGAAAGTGCAGTGTGCTGTGCTTGCTGAGCAGCGGCAGCTGCAGCACAAAGGACAGAGGCACAGGGCGGCCCTGCAGGAGGGACTGGGGTCCCCCAGGTCCCGCCGGGCCCGGGGGCTGCCAGGCTCGGCCCCAGCCCCGCCGCCGTCTCCTGCGGCGTGGTGTGACATGCTGGCCAAGGTGGCCTTTGGGACACTGCCTCCACACTGCAGGCACGGCCGGTCCTGCTTTACGCGAAAATCCAGAAGGTTGGGCTGCCTAATCGGTGTTATTTTTCCACTCACACAGCCCCCTCCGGGATGTTCGCAAGGGGTGTTATCAGGGAATTGCAGCTGTGGCTCCGTCTTTGCTTCCTGGCAGGAGTTACCTCTCGTTTGGGGTGGGGTTTTTTTGACTTCTTGGAACTTTATTAGCTGGATAATCTGGAAAGGAGGAGATAGGAATGGAGCTGGTACAGAAAGATACAGTGTTTAAGGCCAGAGCTGACTATTCCAGATCAAAACACATTCTGGAATCGGGTGGCAGCTGTATTGCTCCGTGTGACAGGTGAGCAGCACTGGCCTCACCTGGGTTCCGGTCAGGGCATTTGGCCGTCCCTGTCACTGGCCAGAGGGCAAATCAGGGCCTAGACCTTGAATCCAGAACCTTCTGCTGCAACATTCACCTCCTGATGCTCTGACTGGAACCAGAACTCTAGAGTTTTCATTTCAGATATGTTCTAAGAAGGGATTTGTTTCCTTTTTGGTTTTAGACACACCCAGAGTCTTAAAAGAATAAAATCGTGACATTTTGGTTAGAATAAATCTGTAAGATAAGATGATTTTATATGTATTATCAAAATACTAAATCTATATTATTTGAGTATGAGCCCAGATTATATCACAAAGTCTATGTTTGATTCAGACTACAGTCTGGGGATCTTGTGGACTCACTCAGTTCCCCATGTTGCCAACTGCAGTCATGGGATAATTTTGTTATGGATTAGTTCAGCACTCCAAAAATGACTAGCACAGATTCCCTGGCTTCATACAGGAATATCTTATTGCTTCCTCTGAATCAAAATTAACCTGCAGCAATCTTGTTTGTACTTACACTGTTCTCACAGCTGAGATCTCCAAAAGCCTCAGACGGCAGTCATAGCAAGACTGTAGATTTTGTTTTTAAAGGAATATACAAAATTAAATGTGCCATTGGAAAAGTAGAGGGAAATTTTGAAGTGGCTTTTCCTTAAAAAAAAACAAAACAAAAAAAAAAACAAACAAAAAACAAACCCCAGTAGTCAACAAAAAAGTAATTTTGGTTAAGAGTTCCAGTTTCTTAGTCAATTATTTATTGGGTAATCTCACCTGTTAAGTCTAACTACTGAATAAATTAATCTTCTCCAAACATTTCAGCTTCTGTTTTAATTTCTTAAGTATAAAATAGGTCATATCTTCATGAAAATCTGATTATAAATAGGTGTATGTACACAGTTTTCTTCCAGCTATAGCTGAAATTATGTCAGCATGGACTTCATAACTGGCATTTGCACTTGTTGAAAATACGATAAAGATCTGCTTTAGTCAGAATCTTGGCACTAATGACTAAATATGGGAATAAAATTGTTTGTATACATTCAAAGGTTAAGGAAAAATGAAACCATTTACACATCTTTAATCAGCCATAAATGGCAACAAATTAACAAAGTCTGAAACAGTTTAATATAATTGAGAAATGTAGTAGTGACCATTTATTGATGGACTTTATTTTTGTATGCACTTCTGCTTCCATAACTAAGCATTCAGTGAAAAGCTCCATTGCAGGCTGTGATGAATCCTCCCTTCTCCTTCACTTCTGGCCACATTCTGCTGCTTTATTCTATAGACTTATTTACAGCGTCTCAGTAGTGGTTTCTCTCTTGCAGTTGCTACTCCCTTTGCTATAGCTCTTCCCTTTCCCACCTCTTTCTCTTGCCTGCTGTGGAATGAGGTGGCTTTATCTGAGCGTTCCTGAGCAGCCTCCTTGTGCCACAGCCCGGAGCTGCTGCCTGTGCTCGAAGCCTGGCCCTGGAGTCACCTCCCCAGGGGTGACAGCACAGGAGCTGCACAGGGACCCCTCTGAATGGGCTGGAGCAGAAGTGACACTCAATTAGGTAACACACCGGATCTAACACACCGGAAGTGAAATAACATAGCAAAAAATAAATAAACATTATTAAAACGGATCAGCCAAGTTCTGTATTCTGAATCACATTTTAAATAGTGTACATGCAGTTGAGGCAGTGTTCAAAACTTGAGACAAAAATGGGCTTATTCAGTAGATAAATGAGTGGCTCTTATTTAGCCTATTTAATAACTGCATGTAGTTTCTTCTATTTTTGTTTATCTATTATGAGACTGTTGGTAATCAAGAATTTTATATATAATAAAAAACTAAAATGCTGTCAATGCTCTTCCATTTTGTAAAAGAATCAAAGTATTCTCATATTACTCATTTCTTGGCACGTAAAAAATACTTAATATCTTTTCCACTGTGGAAATTCTACTTGAAAAATTACCTACTTGTTACTGTTCTAACTTTTAGAGCAATTTGTTTATTCCTGTTAATGTCTCTTGGCCCTATAATTAAAAGAAATCCAAATCCCTAAGAAGAGGCTAATAGAAATCTGTGCTTTGCTAATATTTAAGAAAACAAACAGAGAAGAATATTATCTTTTACAAAATGTTTGACACTGAAACCTACTCACAGCCTATTCCCAACGTGGTATTAGCTGCAGCGGACAGTTTTACAGATGACTTTTGCAGTCCTTCCTCTGAGGCTATATCAGATCCAAAGATTTTTGTGACATACTATTTCAACCAAAATGATTTAAATATTTCAAATAAACAATTTGAAGCAAGTAAATCAGAAGTTTAAGTAGACATCTCAAACCATGTGCTTTACTCTCATTTTCTAATGCTTATTCTTCAGTGATAAAAATGTGTAAACCAAAATGACAATTATATGTCAGGTGATTCCAATTAGATGTAAAAGGGACTAGAATATCATGTTACTTGTTTTGATCCTGTTCCTTGAATTTAATCTCAGGATTGCTTGGTCTAAGCACATATTTTTTTTTAAAGTAGTGTCATATAATAAATATATTTTTACATATTTACAGAGAACACATTCAGAAGGAATCTAACTTTTCCCACAACATATATAAATAGGTATATATGTAAGAATCAGCTGTTCAATCAATAAGTTATTCATGCAACAAATTACATGATTACATATGTGTGGTGGTTTGAGTGTTTACTGAAAAAGCAAAATTTGTGAACGTAAAACCACTACAATATGCTAGAAAAAAGAAAAATATTCTGATATCCTTCAAAGATTACATGTAAGATAAGATGGTAACATAAGAAAAACAGAAAATTAGATCAGTTTTAATGCTTAAATCTATTACAGTATTCTTTACATAGGATTGTGACTAGCATAGCCTCCAAAAGACTTTTACAAAAATCTCCACTCTGTTCATATTAAGTCTTCTGGATAAAGGTGATACAATTTGTTGTTGAGGGAGTGCTCTCTTCACTGGTCCTTAATACTGTAGAACTGCACAGAATATTTGCTGTTGTGTGCTTTTTTTAAAAAACATTTTCAATTAGATGCAGAGTCTTTACCTAGGAGTGTCACTTGGAAATAAAAAGAATGCTGAACATACACCTTGGCATGTTTAGAATAATAGTTCAATTAGTTTCATACCTTGTAAGTAACTGTAATTATAAAGGCTGGATAAGCCTCAAGCCAGTCTGTGTTATACCTTCCATTTATGTCAGAAGGTACTAGGAATCATCTTGTGAACAGTAATCCAAACAGGAACACTGAAATATTGATATGAAAATTTCAAATTAATGTAATGACTGTGTTTTCTATTCTCTGAAATGCTATTGCATCTTGCAGTGTTTTATGTTCGAGGACATATTCCAGCGTGTTTTGACCTGTGAATACAAAATTGTTCAACACTGCTCATTCTGTCCTTCTAGAAAGGAATTTTCTTGTTACTGTAGTATTTCTCTGGGCAGCAAAAGTTCTGAGCCTCAGTCATATCAGCATATCTGCTTTGTGACCTGTAGGACATGACTTGACCTGTAAGGTTTTGCTGCATGAAAAATGAGACACATTCCTATAGCAGAATGAAGAAGAGTATTTTTTTGGAGATTAAACTTTAATATAAAAGTGGTCTGGTGAATCCACCCTGTTAGTTTCTTTACTATTTCACCAAATATTTTGAAGGGTATTTACAGATATTAGCAGACACTGTCAGAGGGACCATGCAACACCATCTATAATTTCTGTTGAGTCAGTGAAGTCAAGAGTACATTTAACACAAAGCAGTGACAGTACTGTGTGTGCCCCACACTCAGCTACTGAAATAAATGTTACCAGCACTGCACATGTCAAACAGATGATGTATTGCTCTGCAAAACCAAGACAACAACAAACCATGTTTACATGTGTATGTTCTGCCTTCTCCTTCCAAAACTGGAAGACTGCAGGCTCCAGGAGAACCTGCCACCTAGCAGGAATAAACTGTGCCTGGGAGAACCCTGGCCATCTCCCTTCATGCGAGGAGCCACAGAGCATGACTGAATTCCCAATGGACTGTGCCTTCCTCAGAAGCCTCAGCAAGGTACGGCCACACAAAGACCTTTTGAATTGAGTACGCATAGAATACCTGGCAACCCACAATGTTTTCTTCAGGTGTAATCATAATTTTATTTTGAGACTGTATAAAAGCAAATGATTTGAATATTTTGGTGCATTTAATTTAAATAAATGTACTGGACAGGTCTATGCATTTGATAAATGGCCTGATGCGTGTTTCCAAAAGCAGAAAATATTCTAAGTGAGGCTCACTTAAAGCAGTCGTTCAAGTTAGCTTGCAAAACATTTGTCATTTTTTCAGAGACATAAATGCTAAATTCTTATGTAAAAAACAGGTGAGTTGTACATAAAAATGAAGCTCTCACTCTTAAGCCAAAACAGATCGCTCTTCATAATCCCATGCAATTATCAGCATGTCCTTTGGATTTATGACTTATGACATTTATTTACCAACAGGTGGTTGTGTATCTTGCCATTTATATTTTAAGCAACAGTAAACACAACTAAAAATAACATAAGACAAACAAAATAAAACTCAGTGTTGTTTTTAGAGAAAAGCTGTATTTACAAGCTAGGTCTTCAAGTAGTTCTCACCAGGCCCAGCAATACAGAAGAATACTGCAAGAGCAATAAGGATTTTTAGGGGCATTATGATAGTGTAATGGAAACACATCTGCCCCCAAAAGTCCCTCATTTTCCCTGCGGTTAAAAGCCATGCAGGAAGTGGTGAATGCTGTGGAACATCAAGAATGAAACTATGAAGAAAAGATTTTTAAGTTAGAACAACTTTCCAACAATACCTCAGGATTTCATCATTTTCTGTTAGACCGCTGGATAGGAAAACTAGTTTTTCAAGGATCCTCTAATTCATTAGCTCTGGACGTATAAAATTGTTCTATCCACGCAATAAAGTGAATTTTGAGGCAGCTACCTTAGAAATACTATTATTGAGAAGCGAAAAACATTTTGCATGAATCCCAGACAATACAGGACAATTTTTCTTCTTTCAGCTCTCCAAAAGAAAAAAAACCCCAAAACAAAACCCCAAGATAATCATCATTAACTCTTGATCTGCATTTCTCATTTTAAGGATACTTCAGTGACAGAGTGAACATCAGTTTATAGAAGAAAATTATACATAATAGAATTATAGAACATCTTTCATTTGAAAGAATTTTAAAATATTTTCCAATGAACTGTCTGGGCAGTTTTCCATACACACAGAAAGACCAGTCAGAGTAAAAATACAAAGTGGAATCCCAGTTTAGCAGGCTGAATTATCCATATTCATAAATATCCTTAGTAAAACAGGTAGCACATTTGAACTTTAGGTTATGCCCGTTCAATTGGCTTGCCCAAAGAAAATTAACTATTTTAAAATAATCAACACTGAATGGCACCTAACAGGCATATTCTTCACAGATTCTAGCAGTGCAAAGAATAAAATATAATAATATTGTTGAAAAGAAAAATGCTCAGTTCCTCACACTATTTGATATCATGTTCTGTGTAACACATTTGCCCCTTGTTCATGTCAAAATATGAAAAATTAACTAAATTATTTTCTCAGGTTCCAGAAATTTTAGTGTGATTTCACTTGCATTTTTATGGATGTAGATTCAGTGAATTCAATGGAGATACTTCTCACTTAGAGCAGCATCCAGGCACCTGCTGGCAGAGGTGTGTATGCTTTGTGTGATTTGAAATAGGTCTTTGATTATAAAAGAAAGCTTTAATACAAACAGCAGCAGCATCAAAGCAAAAATCAAGATTTTGCTGACCATAAACCAGAATTTTTTAACAGCAGCAATGTGTAACAACTAGAAATGCCCTTTCAGTACAATTACTGCATTCACTTACTTTTCCTGAAACATAAAAGAAAATCCTGAAACGGAATGTTTCAGAAACATTCTGAAATTATTTTTTCTCACCTTGTCCTACAACCCTTTATACATGCCTTGTCGTAGACGACAGAACACATCTTACATTTTTTGGGGGGTGTGTGTGTGTTCTAATTCTTGTCCTGACCTACAAATGAAAAGCTTTACTTAAAAAATAAATGTCCAGATACTATTTTATATTGGTTCAGATAGAAAGGCCATGATTGCAGTAAAAGGATTTGGTCTCTCTGACTGAAGCTGAGATACTTCAAATAGCAAAAATGCATCAATACTACTTTATATGGTTGAATTGTAGTCTCTTCCATTAACAGCTAAATTAAAATTAACAGTATTAACTGAAAAGATCAAAATAGTTTTGTTTGAAAGTTTTTCATTTATATCAACATTGTAAGTATTCAGCATACTAGGAAATCAGATAGGACTCAAATTTTTAGGACTTCTTTTGAGCTCAGCTAGGAGCAGGTATGCTCCAATCAGGAAAAGGAAAAAAAAAAAAAAAAACCAACACTCTGGAGCCTGTCTGTAGAGAATTACGATTTCAATATTAAAAAAAAAAATGTTGGTAATTACAGAGCCTTATATCCAACAGGGAGTCAGAGATCAGAGGTAACCTTCTGAAACCAACTGCTAACATGTAGTCCCGTCAGCTACCTCACAAAGCCAGTTACCTCAGTAATGTGTGGGGCTTTATTTCTGTTGCTGTTATCTTTATTTACTCTGTAGGTGTTGTAAGAAAGGTCCTGAAAGAATTCCCAAGCTGAATAAGGCCTATCCATTGAATACAGAATTATTGCCCTTGCCCCCAAACCTTGTAAACAGGAACTATTTGGGCATTTTGACCACAGACAAAACCTCCTGATTCTTTGTTTCTTTTTTTCATGTTTATACCTTTACCAAATTCCCTACACGTCTCCACTGTTTGACATAGAATAGCATATGGCATTGCAGCAAGGGATTAGTGTAGTTATTAACTGATGTGCACTGTGAACTGGGCAAATGATGCTTTAAATTCATGGATTTCACCAGAAGCTTCACAGTCTCAAGCCATGTGGTCTGAACCACTTTTTCTGCCATGTCTTCCACTACAGGTGCAGCTTCCAGGTGATAGCAGTGTTTTTCCCCTAACCTTTTAAACCCATTAATACAAATCCACTTCTTTGTTTTGTTTTTGCTTCATAGGCTTCTAAATACAATTCCAAGGCAGGTAAAATGATCTTTTGAGTGATGTCTTTAGAAAAAAATGCCTGACCATACTGATTTTTGTTTGCATAGACTTTCCTTGTGGCATGAGGTCTAGGTTTTCCACAGGGAAGCAGTGCTGGTGTGTAACACTGCAACAGGGAGCAAAGAACAAGGCACAGTTTAAAAATCAGACCTCAGGTGTCTGTGTTCTTGCCCTGGAAAAACTCTGGATACCCTCCTACGAAAGGACAACTGATTCTGTAGCTTTTAGTAAGGCAAAATTTTTAGCTGTTCCAGGTCATGAGTTTCCAAACTTGGGTCGTTACCTCTCTCTCTCTTTTTTGTGGCTGGATCAGAGGAGAGTCACAAAAGTTTGCTGTTGCAACACGGGGTCAGGAGGTGTCAAAGGCTGAGGCCTTGCTTCAGAAAATGCAGGCCCCACACCGATCTCCAAATCATGCCACAGGATTCTGGTGGAGATCCTGATCTTTTCACTGCTTTCAAAAAAATTTCAAAAGTAAACAGATTAGGCCATTTGGTAATCCTCTGCTGATTCAGTGTTTGTAAGCTGGTTTTTTAAAGCTGTGCTTAAAAATGCAGAAAGTATTTCTAAAAATGCAGTTTTAAATTTATTCTAAATAGAAAGATAGCTAGTAGGACTTTCGATTTTATAAATTATAAATGCAATAAATAATTGGAGTTGATATTTCTAAATATTTTTTCAATAATTAATGACATTTTTATCTGAAGAAAAATTAATTTGTATTACAAACATACCATCTACTTTTTATCTTCTATAAATTTCTTTTTTTTTCATATCAAATAGCAAGATAGATTGATCCCAGGTATTTAATTATTAATGCTCTGGATACACAGTGCACTTCAGGAGTCTCAGCTCTGAGGCCAGCACCCCAAGCTGCACGCAAACCTGCTGGGAAAAGCAGTGTGAGGGAAAGAGATCAAATTTTTATAACACAGATCTTTAGGAAATCTATCACTGTTTTGTCTAATCATCATTAACATAAGTAACACATACAAAATGAACATACATTAAAAGTTTAAAATATATGCATGATATCTGTAGCAGTAGAAAATTTTCTGTTCTACTGCACACGAGAGACAAACAGGAGCTCCTTACGTAAGCTTAGTGATGGGAAAAAAAAGTGAATAAAAATATTGTATGAGGAAGGCCTACAGAAGCGTAACTGTGTTCTTTAACACTGCTCATTAATCATTTAAATACTGTATTAATTCTATAGCTAAGTTATTTGTGCTAAAAGGAATGCAAGTGAATTTTATATATCCTCAGTAGAGAGCCAGATAGAATCTATTTTTAAAAATAATCTAAAAATAGTTGATTAACAAAGTGTGATACATAAAGCACATCTTACTGGGAGTAGCTGTACAAAATTACATGTTAATTTAAGAGTTTTAAAGTACCAGTTGGTAAGAAGCAACTGTGGTATTTCAGAGCTGATCTTCACTGCTGTTTGGATATAAGTGTTTCTCTTTTCCCTTAAAGCAAGATCCTCACACTGATCCACTTTCTCATCTCCGATTCTCTGCTCTTACATTCTCAGAATACTAGAGAAGAGACCAGAGGAATTAAACCAATCTAAATCTGACAACTAGGAAGATTGGTCAGGTCTGGAATGTATTCACAAACTAAGTACTAATACACTCTAGTATAATTCAAAAATAAAAAAAAATCTGCAGTTAAATTTGTAACTTAATTGGCTTATGAAAAATTAACCTTTCATAAATGCTGCTTCTGAACAGTACTATTTCATGGAAAATAGTAGCTAAAAAGCATATTAGCACCACAGTTCTGACCTAAGCTCCTCCAAATCAGATTTCAGTATTAAACAACTGAGGAATTTGTTGCACTGAGGTTTGGATACATCCTATTACACTTGTGTTGCAATTATATTGCTATAAAATGTAAAATATGAGAATTCTATAGAAAAATCTTGGTAATTCATCCTGATACTCATTTGCATAAATGTACAGGTCTTGCATATAGTCATATAATAACTCACATGCCTACAACTTTGCTTTAACTGTATCATTGTCTCACTTCAGCTGAATTTTCAGGCCTTTTTGAAATACTCAAATTGATTCAATCTGTGTAGGTCAACACTTAAAATTAACCTGGCTGCAATGACAATGTGACCACAATGTGAATGTCTGGATGTTTATGTGTAGCTTAAGCAGGTGATTAGCTGGCATTAAATGTCAAAACTATGACAGACACGTTTACACCAACTGAGAGGATGCTCCTGCATGTCCTTTGTGTGAATATGCTGTATATGTGAAACATTGGATAAGTTACATTGTGTGAGTATCATGTGTTCATTCAGTGTTAAACATCTGTGCAGTATATTTGGAACCACAAGCAAGTTCAGTGCATCTATCAGCATTTTCAACACTTTCTAGAATCCCATGAGAAAAGCACAGCTATGTAACTTTTAAGTAAAAATAATACTTCAATTCTTTAGGATATTGATACCAAAATGTAAATAGTAACATGAACTTAAACAGCTCTACCAAGCTCAGGTTTACATTGCCTTACTCACAATAATATATTCCACAACTTTTACCAGTACAAAACTTAGCAGTCTTTAAACTGAATCACAGATACAGACTGTACACATGTAGACACACACAGACACACATAAAGGAACAGCTCGTGCAAGAGATACATTACAACTGAATACTTTGTGAGCAAAAAAATGAGATGGAGATTAACAATACAAATGCTACCAGTGTTCAAAAGATTTTTTCAAGGTTTAAACTGCCTCTCTTTTCTAGGGACTACCTTTTCTGTATTGCATGACCACCTGTATTGCATGACCATCCTTTGAAAGGTGACTTTTTCTAGTGATGGGGCTGGCTTTTTAAGAAAAAACCACCACTAACAGTTAGAAAACTTTTATGTTTAACTTTTGGAACTATTGTATTTTCTATCCACTTTTACTGCTGAAGACAACATTAAGGTTAGAACATGATTATTTATTTAAAGTGTATAATAGCCCTTTACTAAGTGCAGCAGTAGTTTACTACTAAGTTTACTGTCCATTGTAAGAGCCATAATGTGCTGTTTTCTTTTGCAGAACAAAGTGACCACCAAAAGCGGGACTTTGTGGGCCAGTTGGATAAAACATAAGCTCATCTTGCCCCCAAAACCCCGACTCTGGAACCACAGCCTTCCAAGATTCAATTTGTAAGTAAAGTATCTTTGTAAGATATGCCCAATCAACTGAGTAATTGCTTGTAGAGTGGGTAATTTTCAGACTAATCAAAAGAGAACGTTATAGTCCAGTTGCAATACACTCTCCTTCATTTTCTGGACAGCAGGAATTGCTAACAGATACTAATTGTTTGTATTAATATTTTATGATCTATTAAGCAGGTAAGAAGTACCTTTTCAAAGTGTCTGTAAAATGACACAGAATAACACTTATTAGACCCAGCACTCAAAAATCTCTATTAAGATTTCTTCTCAAAGTATGCAACAAATTATTTATGTTTCACTGTATTTCAGACTAAAGTTGACACATTATGATGACAGAGAAATGCCTGTCATTATTCTAAATTTGTTATTTGTACAATAAACCAGAAATTATTTTCACTTTACTTGAAAACTGGTCTCTTCTTACTAACAGTGATAGTCTCAAGTATTCAGCCCTACATCATCACCTTACTACGCTCAACATTATGTTTCATAAGATCTTTCAAAGATGAGAAGAAAAGTAGAAATTCATGGACAAAAGGAATATATATTCTAAATCTTCACCTTATAATTCCAACAGAGCTTCTAAATAAAATCCATGTTTAAAAGCATTATAGTTTACTCTTGGTTGGCTGAAGTAGGTTAATGCTGTCAGTTACATTAAAAGAAACTAATTACTGTCCTTGAAAAACCACTGTTACATTCATTCGCTTTTGATAATCAAAATGCAGAGCCGATGAATGCTGTCCTAGCTGAACTGCTTTATAATCACCAAATACATCCTGAAAGGAAAACGCAGAGAAGTTGATGGAAATTCTGCCTAAGTAGAAATGTTTAAATAATTCCTCTTTTTACAGATCATACATTTTAACTGACTTATGGCTGTGATGATTTAGGAGATTTTTCTCTTTCATACGAGCTGATCAGACGGTGCGTATCGACACCCCTCCGCACGCGCATTTGTAGTTATTTGTGCCTGGCGAAAGTCGCCGCAGAAGCCACGCGGAGGCAGCGGGACGGGACCGGTGGCCGAACACCGTGGGGAGCGGACACCGTGGGGAGCGGACACC
>WAAE01014013.1:439846-553169 GCA_013400495.1 Nicator chloris | reverse complement strand
GCGGGGCGGCGGCCGCACCTGCGGCCTCGGCGGGGACGTCGCGGGGCCGCGCTGCTCCCCGCGGGCTGGCGGGCGGCGCGGAGCAGGGGCGCGGAGGGAGAGCGCAACTCACCACTTGTCAGTGCCCGCGGCGGTGCCCCCGCGAGCCAGGAATGGGAATGGATCAGCTCCCGCAGCGAGCGGGGATCCTGAGAACAGGGAGCCGCTCGCCGGGCAGGTCCCCGTTCTTGAAAGGAGACAGCCCTCTGGTCCTCGCTCCGAGCCGGCTCCTTCCGTTGGCAAAATCCTGACTCATTACATAAAAAGATCACTCTGCCAGGCGCCCTGAAACATTTCTTCATCACGGTCACGCCACAAGCTAAACAAGAGGCCACATCAAGGGGAGGGGGAGAGGGGGAGCGGAGGGAAAAAAAAATCCAGAGGGTTTTTTTTTTTCTTTCATTAAAATCCTCTTCCTTGAAAAAAAAAGAAGTGCAGGGAGAAAAAAAAAGAAAAGAGCAGCCGCCAGGAAAATAACTAGAGAAGATTCACTCATTGTTGCCACAAAGACACCTCTCCCCTTCCCACTCCTTCTCCATGCTCATTCCTCCAACAGTGCTACAAAGACGTGCTGTCTGCGCCGGGAGTTGTGAGCCCGAGCCGTGAGCTCCTCAACTCCGCGGGGGCCGTGCCAGGAGACCCGGGGCGCCCAGTCCTCTGAGAGGAGGTGTGGTGAGTCCAAGACAGTCCGAAAATTATTTTTTTTCCTAGAAACTACCACCAAATATAGTAACAGGGAAGGGGTATTCCTAGAAATTCGGGAGACGTCAGAAAGGGAAGATTTGTGAAATTCAGCTTCACTTCCTGCAGAGGGCTCCTAGCACAGGGATTTAAAAAAAAAAGGAAATAAAGTGCTTTTCATGCTTCTCTGATCAGATAATGGTTAAAAAAAAAGACCAGTAAAACACTTAACTCACATTTCTCCGATACAATCTAGTAATTTCATATGGGAAGAATGCTAATTAGTAACCTCCTTTCCTCATTTTCTACTAATGTTTATTAGATGTCTATCTCCTGTATTTATTTTCACCACATGCTCATATCAGACCTATGCACACAGCAAATAAAAGGAATATGCATATAAGTGAAAAATGGGCTAAATGATAACACTCCCACATATCACAGAAACACTGAGTGTTTGTGTGTTATTTTAAACAGGCTTTGCCGTTTGCATCTTTCATGCTACACTGATGTGAATAATTCATGTCCCCACTGTAGATGTGTGCAATATTGTTACTCGCATGAATCGGCATTTGTAGGTTGGTTTTTATTTAAGGGCTCAACACTGTGTACTGCTGAGCACTGTCAGTCCCCATGGACCTCATGGTATCTTAGGCTCTTAATTCATTCAGTTCAGCAATTCAAAGGATCAGGCCCTGACCAACAAACACAGATTTGCTCCTGTCAGGAGCCACATTATTCCTCATGTGTCCCCTAAATCTGTGTCCGCTTTGTGCTAGTGTCTACCACCTAATCCTTCCTGACTCATATCTTCCTTAAAAGCACTACTTGATACATTTCATAGGAAGCAGAATTGAATGTTTGCAAAGCAGAGACGAATGAAGACATTATATGCTGTTAATTATATACGGATGTCAATGCATTTGTAAATAAAGCATTTTTTATCCAGGAATAGCAAAGGTTGCTATAAAAACCACAGAGCCAGCTTTTGGGGGAAGATAATAAATTTCAACGTGTGCAACTCTTGCAGGTTAATTGGATTTCCTTAATGAAATTCCCCTCAGCCACATGAAATCCTTGGGTTTGTTCTTTGAATTTCATTATGACTTGCAGAGTCTTCTCTGCCCCCAAATCAAATGCAATAAAAGCACTGGAGTTGGCTTCACTTCAGTGTTTTATGAACACTCACATGTTATCAAAATGTAGTTACAGACACCTTTTCTGTCTGCAGTTTTGGAGGGGAATTAGCAGAGTTCACCTGACACTTCTGAGTGTGCTTTGACTCCTAAGTGTGTTTTAACTGTTATTGCAGTGCTCAGTAAACAATTGCATCAAAATACAGACCCAGGTTTCACCAACGAGCACCCACAGTGTTTCGTTAGCAATAATGCCTGGTTAGAAGTAGATTTACTTTAAGTAATCTCCTGGAATTCAAAAGAGCTCTAGTTAATTGCAAAAAGGCCTTTTTAATCTGGCTGGCTTACTTATGGCACACTGCTCCACTCTGCCTGTCACTCTCATTTCCTGAGTGAAAAAGTGAATGGGGGCAGCTTCAATCTCAGGATCTTTTAATCATTAAAAGAAATGGATGTGCTGTCCTCTGTTGGTCATACTGGTTGTCACAAGTAAAATTCAGTTTAAAAGGCAGCAAGAGCCTTATAGTGACAAAAAGAAGAAAGAAAATGAAACTTAATTAAATTTGCTTCACCTTCTGCATTCACCAATAACACTGCACAGTGTAAGGGATTATTTTTTTTTAAATTATGCAATGATAGAAACTTGATTGTGGAGAGGACTCATTTCACATGACTGTAGTAAAAAATTCTGCCCTGGGATTCCCCAGCCCCTGGCCGCTGGTTCATCCTCTGTGCCAGGCGTGTGGGTGCCACAGGGAGCTGCAGGCACCCTTGGGAGCCCGGGCTGCAAGGGGGTGCAGTGCTGCCAAGCGCGTGGCCACAGAGGAAGTTTGGGGTTTAAATTTCACATGCCACGGTCTGGTCTGGGGACAGGGCTGCGTGTGCTGGTCAGTGCTCAGTGTGGTGACCCGTGTGGGGTGGTGCCACAGCAGCTGGGCAGCCTCTCGGGCACGGTGGCAATGGCAACCTGGCCTTCGCTGGGGTGTGTGATGCACACTCCCGCTTGGCCTCTGCCGCGGTCCCTGTGAGCCCTGCTGCACAGAAATGCCCTGCTCTGAGAACTGCTGCTAAGCCTCACTGCCTGCTCAGTTCAAGAAGAATATGTAGCATCTGGAGAGGATTGGGGGGATTGTAGCAAGGACGAGGTGTTGAAAATCTGGCCTGAGAGATTTTAAAATTTGAGCATTGTGCTGTCTAAAAAGAAGAAAGCTGAAGGCAAATAGAGCAACACTTTAAAAAAAGGTTTAACATCAGGTAAATGAATCCATTGTGGCCGTAGACCTGTGTGATATGTTAATTATTTCTACCTCTTAACTGCTGTTAGAGTTACTATTTCTGGGCTGCACAAGTTTCTCCTGGGCTGTGAGTGCACAGATAATTTTCTAATTACAAAATTAATTGCAAGTAAATAACCACAAGACATATCTTAAAATGTTACTTAGCAACATTGTTATCATGCTAATAGTTTAGCAATCTTATTCAACAAAATATAAGTTCTGTCTGCAAACTGTGGAAAAACAGGCTCTGTGTTATCTGATTTCTGTGTCATCTAACACAGACTCATAGGCCTCAAACCATGGTTAAGAGGGTGAGACACAGCCATAGCTCTTGTGCATACCTGGCTTTGTCCTATAAATATATTATTTCTAAAAAATAAGCAAGAATTTATGAAAGCTTTACTCATCAGTGACAAGGTAGCTCATCTCCACACTCCCTCTCCTCAGGGAGAGGCTTATCCCTGAGGCTGTAGTAGACAGAAAGCAGTATTTATCAGATATGTGTTTTGTCCTTGAGTTTGATTTTTGCATTTAGTTTTTACAACCCTCCTATGGAAGCAGTTTCAGGGACATGGATGTACCTCACTGTCCTTTGTATACATAAGTAAAAATATCTAAGAATATTTACAAAATCCAGTGTAAATAGTTCAGGACATTTATTTCTGCTCATACAACAAATGTACAGTTTGTATTCCTGACAACAGTGGTGCAGAATATGAGAGGAAGATTTGTCAGGAAGAGAACAAAATTGATTGTGTGGACACAGTGGTCAGTAAAATTTCAAGCGGTAAGTAAATATCAAACATGAATCAATAAAGATTTCCTTCAATTAGTAATTCTGTTCCTATTTACACTGGTAGGATAGGTTTAAGTGCTGTCAATCCTTAACTGTATGTGCGGGTTTGGTGCCTGGTCCCGTCAGTGTCACCAACTGGGACCTCCTGGGCACTTTCGGTCCTGCTGGATCAGCTGTGTCCGAAGCACCCAGTGGTTGTTCCACCTGGAGAAGGGGAGCACTGCTTGGCTCCTGTGAGCGTAACCACCGCACCCTTTCCTTACCCACTGTCAGTGTCACAGGGAGTTTTTTTCTATTAAAACATAGAAAATGTACACACTAATCAGATTGCAAATAGTCATTCTAAGTGGTTAGTGATACAGATGAAGAAACTTCATGGTTTATTAATCAGAAGATGGAACCTAAGTAATAAATACTTAATTACATGGTGGCAGGTTGGGGGTGAAGCAATGAAAGGGACCTGGGGGATTACAGGATGATCTTGATAGCTGCAGCCTCTGGGACAAGGCTTTCTTCAAAGAAGAGTTTGAAGGAGTTGGAGGTTCTCTTCTAACAAGACCCTGCAGAGGTTCCTCTTGTTCCTCCCAGGAATGAGTCCATGTTAAGGTGGGCACCAGCACTTGCCTCAAGGGTGCTGTGTAGAAAAGGCGTGTGACACAACTTCCACTCGGCCTCAGCATTCACCTTGGCCTTTCACATTTCAAACTATTTTTTGTTCCTTCAGGCCGAGCTGAGGGTCTCTTGAAAACAGGATTAGGCTCCAAGAAAAAAACGAAGAAAAACGTTTCTGATGCTGCAGATGTGAGGAGGGCAGTCGTACAGCAGCTGAGGCTTGCAGCAGGGCAGGAATGACCGAGGTGGAGGCAGGAGTGGCAGGACATTCACCAGAACCCTTAGCTGGGGCCGGAGGAGCCGCTGTGCCGGTGCGAGACCCTTGGCTGGGTACGTGTGCTCCGGGGAGCCGGGGGCCCAGCCTCTGCCATTACCGGGTGCGCTTTGCCGGCCGGAGCTGTGCGGAGCCGCCATGCCCAGTGCCGGCCGGGGCGGATGTTCCGTGGAGGGTCCCGGCTGCCGGCCGCCGTGCCCGGGCGGGGCTCCGCTTTTCCCTAAAAAGGATGGGGAAAGCCCCCGCCAGCGCAGACCCGCCAAGGCACGGACGGGGTTCGAACCCGTGATCTTCGGTTTACGAGACCGACGCCTTACCACTTGGCCACCGCGCCTGCGTTAAGGGTTTCTCCTGACGCCCTTCTATCGGCGGCGCCATTCCCGCGCGCTTGCCCACGCCCCGCCCTCGCGCGCGCCTGCGCCGCCACCTGCCGGGGCCGCGTGGCCCTGAGGCGCTGAGGGCGCGGCGGCGGCTGAGGGGGCGGAACGGAGGGAGGGGCCGGGACTGCCACCGTTCCCCGTCTCGTTCGGGCTCTCGCTCCTGGTCTCGCTCTCCCTTCGTCTCCCTCTCTCTACCGCTCTTGGAGCTGCCAGGAGCCTCCCCTCCGGCTGTGGAGGCGTTCGGAGGGCAGCGCCTCTGCCCGCGCCGGCCCCGGGGCTGTGAGGGTGCGGTGCCTGGAGATGGCGCTCGAGGGGCTGCTTCACACCGGCCAGAACGGCTTAGGGGGAAAAAAAGCGGAATTAAAACTTTTCTCCTCCGAGAAGAGAAGCAGGAATGCGAAGCGGTGGAATAATTAAATAGTATATAGTATATTAAACACACTTGCTGCCTGGTAGGTGTTCCCTCAAAAAACTCAGTGTGGTGAAACGCAGAAAAGATACTTTCTAGATAATTTCTAGACTGGGTCTCCAAGATTTTTACAAGTGTGACCTGAAAACAAAGCTTTTAATTTAATGTTTGTTGTGGAGGTCTGTTTAAATTCTCCATGAAACTGTTGCTTGATATCAAAGTTTTATATTCCTTTTGGGGTGGTTTTAGTTTCCTTGTGGAAGAAGCATGCGAACGTATTACAGAGGTACCATTGTAAAGGTTGAGATCAGAGTTACTGATTTGGTAGTGCTGTAATGCAGGTGCATTTAAAGGTTTATAAAGAATCAAAATAGCGTGGCTTGGAAGAAACCTTCAAAGGCCCTCTAGTTGAACCACCCTGCAGTGATCAGGGAAATACTTATGTATCCTTTTGGGATGTTCTTTGAATTCTCATCATGGAAAGTCATGTGTGATGCCTTGACTGTATGAAAAAATTTTAGTTCTTTAAAAGTTGTCATTTGTTAGTTTGTCTGTGATAACTCTCTGCCTGCCTGTGTTTAAACAGAGAGATTTTAATTAGCTTGACCTGCAGTGAAAAGTGTTTAATTTATATTAACCTGCTGGATAGTCAGCCCTTGATAAGTGTTTGCTGCTACCTTGGAAAAGCTGCCCCCAAAGTGACCTGATTTTCCAGTCCCTATGGGCATAACTGATGGGTAGGCCAATCCGAATGCTTGCTGGAATTTATCTGCTAGTCTTGTTCATCACATGCCCTCATCTGGATTATGGAAAGCTGGGAAGTGAGAATAGCACTGTTGTATTCTGCTTTTGTCTTGTCAATGTAATCACTGCAGCATTTCAAAGTATGATGGTGTGGAGTGGAAGCTGCCTCCCTCAACTCTCACACCTGTAATGTTTGTGAATGGGATGATCTCAGAGAGCCACTTACCTTCCCTGGCTGAAGGAGTTACTTTTAGTATCACCAAGCTAGCAGCAGGAAGGAGTTCAGTTTTAATCAATCATATTTGATTGATGATTTTGATTTCTGCCCTACTTGCTTATTACAAAATATGTTCTTTTATGTGCCATACTTGCCAGCTCTAACTTGTCATCACAGTTCCTGTGCAGCTCACATCTGTGTTTATTAATGGTTTTGGATCCTTGTGAGCTGAGAGGTAATTTTGTGGTGAGTGTGAGGGCTGTTTGAATTGTTGGTGGAATTCATGTGTGTTTTATGTCTTCAAATACACTACATTTTAAGAAAGGTATTAGTTGGCATCGGGAATAGTAAATCAACTTCTATTGATCAAGTTCTTCCTTAACTGTAAGGGGAGATGGAAACTTCAGTTTGAATTCATTAAGGTCTTGTAACTGGACTAAGAGGAGATACTTGCTTTGGTTTAAAAAAATTTGTCTACTCTCTGAGCCTAACTTCCTTAGTGTGTCTGGAGAAACTGTTTCTGTCTAAACAAAGTGCTGTTTAATGGTGAGCTGATTTATCGCAATAATTTTTATAATTAAAAAAGTTAACTTGATTTTAAAAAGTGTGACCGCCCTTTCGGTGTCTGGACAATTTTGTTTGGAAGTGTCTTTTATGCTGGCCCTTACCCTTGTTTGAGCTCGGTGTGAAAGCCCTTCCTGCTGAGTCCTCCTTGCTCATTAAGGGCTGTTCTCTTCTGCCACAAGCTTCTTTTAAACACAACATGGCTTTTCAAAAGGGAAGTCTTAGAGGACTCTATTGCTGAAAAGATACTGTCAAGAGATTTTGTTGGATGGAGAAATAATCACCAGTTGGTTCTTTCTTTCTTTCCTTAGCCTCACACATATGAGATGGAGGTGTTGCTTTAGGAGAAGCTTTAGTGTCTGTTTTCATGTGCAAAACCAGGCCTTTCAACACATTCCCTGACTCTTCTGAGACACAGGGGAACAATCCCACTTATGTACATTTCGTGTAACTGAGTTTTGTAAAGACTTGCTATGGGATGCTGAGGAGCTGGAATGCTCCTCAGTTGCAGTTACTTGAGCTTTGACTTTGTCTTACCTGTATGAAAGAATGTTTCTGTTCACTATTTTAACTTCTAATCCACAGCACTTGGAGGAGTTCAAGAATGACACAGCAGATGGCAGAGTGGCCATGAAGTCCCTTTTTTGCACAGAAGACTGCAGGTTCAACTTCAGGTAATTTTTTTGCATGAAGGGAAGTATTTATCTCAGTTATTTGTTACATTTATGGATAAACACTTGAAGGAAAAAAACCCACGCTCTGGCTGTTGGCTCTCAGGAGCTCTAATTTGTTACTTTGGTTTTGCATTAGGAATGTCTTGGTAAGGTTGCAGACTATACCTTGGGGTGTGGGGAAATCTGTGTGACTTCTTTGCCATCAAAGAAACATCTCCTACTTGAGACAGTACAAACACTTTAAGAAATACATCCCTTCTAGCAACACCTGTACAATAAACAACGAGCCAATAGTCAGGAGCAAATGGCATTGAATATGGAACAGAGTAAAGACAAATCTGCTTATGGCCATCTGTAGAACATGTTTGAATAAACAGATTTTATTGAAAAATCAGGGTTTAGCCTGTGGAAAAAAAAATCACTCAGCAAAATCTCAAGTTTTATCAAGCTTTGTTTTGTATTTACATCAAATAGTAATATGAGGGTTATGTGTTTGTATTCTCTGTCACTGTAAAACAATCAACCCCCAGATTGCCAGCTGGCACCAAAACAAATGCTTTATCTCTGTTACACTCCAGCTGTAATGCACAAATACATGGTCAAAAAGTGCTGCACTTGTTTTGCAATATTTGTGTTTGGTGTGTGGTATCTGTAAGTTTGTGGCACATGTAGCTTACAAACTTTTACAGTGGTTAAAGTTCATAGAGAAAAGTTATTTAATGACATTTAAAGTGATTACTAGTAATTCTTAATTTATTCAGTTTTATTTAATTACTACTTACTACTTTACAGGGTTTTTAATATTTGGCCAAGTTCTGATGGCATCAGTGTAGAACAGACTTTAAAGAGGAAAGGGTGGGTGATTAGTTCAGGACTGCCTTTACAAGAAGTATAACACTAAACACTTAAATGAAACAGCTTCATCCTTAAAAGAAGCTTGTGCAAACAGCTCATAGCTCATTCTCCTGAAAAAATGCATTCAAGTGTTCTAGAAGCTGAGCAGAATGCAAATGAAAAATACAAAATCTCACAACCCAGCAAATATTGAAAACCTTGGAAGAATTTGGGAAAGTCATGTATTAAAGTGCATTACAAGAGGTTTGTAGTGAGAGGACAAGGAGGAATGGATTCAAAGTGAAAGAGAGTAGGTTTAGGTTGGGTATTAGGAGGAAGTTCTTTACTGTGAGGGTGCTGAGATCCTGGAGTGAGTCACCCAGAGCAGCTGTGGCTGTCCCATTCCTGGCAGTGTCCAAGGCCAGGTTGGAGCAACCTGGGATAGTGGAAGGTGTCCTTGCCCATGGCAGGGAACAAGATGAGCTTTAAGGTCCCTTCCAATCCAGGCCATTCTATGAGTAAATGACTCTATATTAAAAAATTGCTAAAAAAAATTGAAGTCCAAACCTAAACTCTGAGGGCTCAGAAAATCTCTATTCTTACAGAATTTGGCTCTGATTTTGAAGACAAACCATAATTCTTTTGGAGTTTGTCTAAGTGCAGGGTCATTCTTTTTGTGGGAAATGTACTCAGAATATAGACCAAATGTTTCAGACTTATAGAAATCAAAATGATATTTTCACTTTTAAGTAGTAACCATGGACAAATGAACAGTTTTCCTTTTTTTATTTGAGACACTTAGCAAAAATGCTGAAATATCAAACATTTCCTCAGTAGCTACAATATTGCCACTATGTACAAAATATTTGATAAATGTAGTACACATATAAAAATACAGTATGCATTACATATATACAGTACAATGTGCAAAACATATGGCATTCAAACATATGGAATTGATTTCAGGGGTGCAAACAGCAAATACAAAGGCATCATGGTTTCTTCTAGAAAGGCAATACATAAACTGACGCCCTGATTGCCATAATTTGCATTTAGTAAAGTAGTGCTTAAATGAAGAGGGCCCCAGAGACAGGTGTTTATCTTCTTCTTTTCACAAAATGAGATGCTAAGACATAATTATGACTATGAAAATAAGAAGAGAAGCACCTACTAGGGTTAGCGTTATTTCTACTGCAAGCCGTACTGTGAAGAAAATCCTATCTGGAAAAAAAGCCTGTGCTATTACTTACTACAGATTTCTCAAACAACAAAAACAAATCTGTACTGTTAAACATCAAAACCAGCTTTGAAAATATCTACATCCTTAATTTTAAAAAAGTATGGATAACACTTTTGGGGACTTAATTTCCTATGTTTTAAAATACAAAGTGCCTCCTTTGGCAATATAAATGGCAATGCTTTGGTTCCTATTTAAATTTTTATATTATTATAATTTATTTTAGGCTGTCTTTTGAATATCTGAGCTGTATATTTTTATAAAAATAGTGTGATTATATAGTTATTAACCATTCTCTGCTTTTTTTGAGAATTTGCTCTCATAGCTAGAATGGCTTTTTTTGGCTAGATTTCTACAAATAAGTTTATGCACTTTTACCTTAAAAACACTTTATTCAGTATTGGACACTACAGAATGATGTAGGTGTCTCTTTTTTGCACTTTATTCCTAGCAAACTGGTATAAAAGTAATATTTGAGATTATTACATGTTTTAATGGATGCTCTTTATTGGCCATGTATGTACTATATGTAACTCAGTTCCATGGATCTCACATGAAACACATTCTGGGGTGTGGTCTAGAAGTCACTGAAAGGTGATTTCATAGACCACAATACGAAGAGTTTCAACAGAATATTTACTAGAGATCAGTGGAAGATTTTTTTCCAGTTTTAATAGAGTTTGCTTTAAGTTTATAATACAATTAAGATGCCATCCAAATAATAATTGTTTACATCAGTGAGCTTTCCTGTGTTTTGATTACATAATGCCCTTCCAGTTCAATGTATCCTGTAATTGCAGTTTCTCTGCCTTGAAAATAGTTCAGCAGCTTGTGCTTGGGTTCTGATTACAGTGCCTATACTTTTGAGGCATCTGAATGTTTGAGATTATGTAACAGAAGAGTTTCATATTGACACTTCTGTTTGGATCATCATCTTCTCTGAACATGACTCCTCTTTGGTAATTTAGAAATACCTGCAAAATAAGTGTCAGTATTAAGTAGTGATTATTTCTAAAAGCTATGGCCTCAGCTTTTTAAAGTTCTGATTCTGCAGGTCTGCAAGCCCACATTGCTGGATTATACTTTAAATTTCTGTAGAGAACAACTGCCATAAATTAATTTTACTGTCAGAGAGAGTATAACAATGCTTTTTAAACTATTTCTAATATTAAACAAAATTTTGCCTGTAAACTTCCTTGCTGTAAGTGGTGCTGAATGGCACTAAAAGTGCGTAACAATTTCATTTCTCTACGGAACACAGGATGTGACTCCTCGTGAGTAACATGAGCCTTGTAAAACTTGTCTGAACTCTGTCTAGATGTGTAAACAACTTTTGATTTTCACACTGATTAAAAGGTATTCCTAATTACTTTGAAGGACCCACTAACACCACATTTGATAGGATGCATTCTGTTAGCATACTGCAGCCATTAAATGGCAATTTCAGTGCCAGTGCATTCCTTTGCAACTGTTCTCTTGATGAGAAAGATTCAGTTCTGTGCAGTCAAACTGCCCAGTAATGATTACATTTCTAAGATGTATTGTATTTGTGCTACAAAAATTTTCATGTAAAACATGCACACACAAAAGTCTAAGCAAAACCTATTTCTGCCATAAACAGGCATATACAACTATGGCAAACATATCACATTTCAGAACAAAGTCTAAAGCAAACCATTTTATATAAGGTTTAATACATAATTCTGAAATGTACAGAAAAGTAATCACACATTCCCTACACTAGAATATTTGTACTTGAGAAACTAAAATGATCCCTTAATATTTTTTTTTTCAAACAGACGTTCAGAGCAGAAAGCTATACCATACTGATAACAAGACATCTCAACTGTTTGGGTTTATTTCTGCACAAAGATTCCTATGGATTAATTAACATTCTACACTGCCAATAAGGGTAATTTTGTAGCAAGATGACTTTGCCAGTTTCAAGCTCTATTTACATGCATATCAAAAATGACAGTACAGTTGCTCTAGGTTAATTTGTCCTCTAAAAATTAATTTACTTGCCTCTCATTTAATCAGGAGGCAGGGTCAAAAAGGGATAACTCTAACCACACACATATTGTATGATGTCTGGTGTATCACACATAATAAACCGACAGTACTGCAGAACACTAAATTTCATTTGGAGTTGTTCCTATCAGACCAAGAGTCCTTAATTCTTATTCTCCTAACAGCCGAGGGCACTTCGTATCTCAGAGTATTAGCTCCCAAGATAAGATGATGAACAGGAATGCAAAAAGTTGAATGTTAAGAGTTCACTGTTATTGAAAAGTCCTATACCATCAAAGCTTAAGGCAGTCTACATGTAGTATTGTACTCAAGTATTGTAGGCACAGCAAGAAGGAATAAGGAAATATGTCTTTCAACTGTGTGTAGTGAAAATCTCCAAAGATTGTTTTCTTGTATTTAGTTTCATATTACAGTAATTCTTGGCCAGTAAAACCAGTGAAGACACATAATGATTTAAAGTGCTTGATAATTGATACGATGCAAACATATGGTATCAGTTCAAACCCTGAATCAATGATGTAATCCATTGTTTTATCTGAAGCCAATGGAATTCTGTTGTATCAGTAAACCAGACTGCGTTATATCTGGAGATGCAAATTTTCAGTTAATTCCATAACATTTTCTGAAAAAGTATTTGGTTGATGTTAACGTGATTGTGTTGTGTTTTTCTTTTTGAAAAATGTTATGAAGGTTGCTACGTGGATAACAGCTACTTACTGTTTTCAGTATTTCTTTGATACATATCATTAATCTAAGAAACAGGCAAAAGCTTTGGGGCATTTTTTCATTCAATCCTACAAAACTTTATTTTTGAAACTTGTTGAGGAAAGAACCATGCAGTGAGATCAGTTTTCAGACTAGAAAACGTATGATATTTCCCTATTTCAGGAAACAGGAAGTGTTTCCTTTTATCTTAATTTAGGAATTCCCTAATAGGAAATTCCAATTTTGTGTTTGATTATCAGCCTCAGTCATCTATGGCAACACTTAACAGCTATTACCTGAGAGACAACCATAGAATGTCAAAGTATATGAGTTCTACTTCAATTTTCTGTTTGTTTTTCTAACTGCTTTCATAATAGACTCTGAAAACAACAACTAAGGGCTTTAAAACAAAGAAAATATTCATGTGATGTGCTGTGCTGTGAGGTAAGAGCTTAAATTTTGCTATTCTCTGTTTCAGATATGCAATATGCCTTCTTATCACAAACAGTACATTCTGATCCTGGTGTTTAGGATTCACACTGAGCAGCTTCTGTGTTGGCATCTCTGATGTTACGTAGTGCAGACAAAGCTGTTCAACAGACAAAGTATTCATTAAGAAATGATGGTTGTCCTGTCAGCACTGTCCCCAGCAACTTGACCTCCTCCTGCAAACATCTTTTATTGAGGACATTGGGACTATTCTCGCATAGCTGCTTGAAGGATTGTAGTGTACAACACTATTAATTAAACTTTTCCACTTCCTCAAACTTTTCTAATATGCTGAGATACTGGATTCAATGATCTAACAAATATCCTCAAACACAAACCAGGATATTTACTTCCATTATAGTAATCTCTTGTCTGAAGACCACTGTGTTCCCCTCTGTTCACAAAAATAAGCTATATAAAGTTAAAAGATTATACAAATAACTGTCTGATATACACATTAAAACCTAGCTATTAAATCCAGAGCATTACTGTAGAAAATTCAGTGTTCTCAATATTACCTGGCATAGCTACAGTGGATTTCTTGCAGTTACATTTAGTATCCCTTTGGATGCAGTTAAATTCCTCCCTCATGATTAAAGAATGGGGGAAGTGTTTTAAAATCCACAAAAGCAAAATATAAAAACAACTTGAACAAATTAAGAGACTAGATAAATGAAATTTCACTGAACCAGCCAGTGCTTCTACTTGCCTTTGCCCTCACAGTTAGTTCTGAACCTGGCTCAGGCTTTCCACAGGAACAATGAAGTGCAGTGATACCTCCCCTCCCCCAGACATTTGCTCACTGGGTCAATACAGAGAACTGACATCTCACTCTAAGTTTAGTCATGTTGTGTTGCTCATTTAAGCATTACAAAGTCAGAGACGTAACTTCTTTCTCAAATATTTGTGACACATTTACCTTGGGGTACTTTTAATCACGAAGTACAATCATCCTTTCTTGACTTGTGAAATACAGCTTTCAGAGGGCCCTGATCTGCATTACTGATAGGTGCATAAAGTGATTCACTGTTGTAAACTTGAAAATCAATAAGGAATTAGCTTCAAGCATTTGTTCTTCCAAACATTACTGTCTTAATTTATGTTAACTGCAATCAGAATGGTATAATAATGGACCTCTGCTGTAAAGAGACTTGCAGGTCGTGTTCTCATTGGCTATAGCTTAATCCCAGTGCAACTGTAGATCTTGCGGATCTAGAAAGTCAGTGGAAAACACGCTCGGGGCAGCAGAACTGAGAGGGGTGAGTCCAGATGAGGAGCTGGGCATTGTAATGTCCAGCCATTCCATGTTGTCCAAATTTGTATCAGGAAGGTCAAGAGACAGACAAGAATTATTAGCAGTAAACTGTGGGTCAGATGTTTCCATGGGTGAATGAGAGTGATCTAAAATGCTGGAGTGATTAAGCAGATCATTCTGGAGGTCTTCAATTAAAGAAAACGACTCTCTGTCCTCATTACTGCTTGTCAGTTGAGGAATTTCATTACCTGATGGTAAAGTTCCATCCAACAGGGCTTCAAGTTGGTTTTCTAAACTTACAGACAAGCTGGTTGTTGGTTCTAAGGACACAGGAGGAGGGGCCATTTGGATCTGCGGAGGTGGACGGGAGATCACTGTGTTCACTGGCATTGTGGTGATGTTGGCTGTTACTGGTCTCATTTTAGATATGGGAGATGGTTCTTCTTTTATTGGAAGGGAAATCTCTGTAATAAAAAAACCCCACTGTTGAATTCAAAAAGATAATGACATAATATTCTCATGCTTAGAACTTCCAGCCCTTCTTTGCCCACTTTGGGATGCATCCGCAGTGAATTACGTGCAGTAACAGTCACTTTGCTGCTCCACTCATACTCACGCTTACATACTGCCAAGGCCTCCATGAACAACAGGATTTTTAAAAATCCCAGAGTTCTGCTTTCAGTGATAGCTCAGCCAATTAGTATGAGTATTGATGAAAAAAGGAACATATTTCTAGATGTTACCTTAACCTCCTTCATGTTTATAGTTCTTCTCATTGACTGGAATAATTATGGAACCAACACATTTCCTTGTCTAGATAAGAGTACCCAAACCAATTTTCAGTGTCATCCCTGTTTAGTACTGTCCACATTGGTTAATTAAGAGTCCATGAGATGAACTGATATGATTAAGAAGTATTTATTCCAATTTTAGAATCTAAAACTACACTTCTGTCAAGAAGTTCCATGTAAGATAGTGGCAGTAACAATAAAGGGAAATAAAGCATAAGTTCAAATTTATTCTTAGACATGAATGAAGCAAAAAAATAAGACAAATATGCAAATAAATCCCCTAGCACAAGTGATGTTCTTAGCAGCAAAAATATACCTGACAGTATATTTTGTGCTGGTTTTCCAAGCAAAAACCCACGTCCTTCTCACTCTCTTGAAGTACATTAGTAAACTAAACATTTTCAGTGCAGAGCTTACTTACATTAAGTGCAAGAGCCCTGAATGCTTTACTTTGTTTTTTTTTTCATAAAGATGATCATTAATTTAACTTGAGAATGAGTATGCAAGTTACATATCTCAGTCTACTCACATTTTTTGCAGGTGACCTTGCAATTTGCTTTGAAAAAGAAAAAAATACTCTGATGTTTAGAATATGGCTGAAGTTTTCCAGTAGCCTAGAACCCCTGCTCTGGCATTCACTCCTGTCAAGATCCTTGTATGACAGCAGTTCCAAAACACTCCGTTAATTGAATCGCTTGGCACCACAACATTTCCCAGTATTGTAATGGCTTCTTAGTCTACTAAGCCTAATTATGGCTGAAAGCCTCCTTCTTTTATTGCTGAGCTACTCTGTTTATTACTTTAGTTATTTCAGTGCCTTTCTGATAGCTCCCTTAACTGACATGAAGTTGTTATTCATTAATGTCTCTATGTAGTTCATGCACACTTTTCCCAGTAATGTATCTTTGATGGTTATAGTTGATAACATACGGTTATATTTAATAAAATTTTACTACCAACATGCTTTAACTCTTACCTTATTCTATTCTTTGTCTAATTTCAATGAACATGTTATGGACTTGCTCAACTTTTCCAATTTTGTTAAAGCATGGCTGTGCTAACCTAAGGTGTTATTTTAATCATTTGAATGCTGTAGAGATTTTTGTAAAGGTCTGCCTGAGCTAATTTGCAAGCATTGGAGTTCCACAGCAGGCTGACTGTATGTGTTTTGGTAAATGTTTTCTTTAATAAGGAACTAAGCAAACTTTCATAAATTTAGCTTCATTCAGGCTGGATAGCTTCCAACTCCTGTTCCTAAAAGAATTCTCACTTGATTATAGCAGCGAGTTTTTATTACCAGGTTTTAAATCTCTGTGTCACACAGCTGTCAATGAGCTTACCTCCACTCTTGATGAGAATATCAAAAAGATCATCCATCTGCTGACTGTGTGCACTGGAAATCTGTAGTGCAGGAGAACAGGGTTATTCTCTTTCATGTGGTATTTTTTCCTACGCTCATTGTTCCTATTTTCTCTCAACAGTATGTAAGTCCTAACCTATGGTAAAATCTAAAATGCTTAATATGAAATTGTCTATTTAGAAAACAGATACTTTGAAGAGACATTTGCAATCTCTGTGGTTGTACAAAGGAATAGCGAAAAAGCATGACAAGACTTCATGAAGGCAACCTAGGAGAGGTGCAGGAAGCTAGGGATCAGGAGAGTTACAGACTCCATTTTGTACCAGGGTAATAGTAACTGCAGCACTTCGGGGTTGCAAACGCTGCTCTGCTGTCTCTCAGAGACAGCCTGTGAATGGCCATCATGTAAGATGCATTTTATTAGGTATCTTTGGGTTTTTTTCCCAATTTGTAGATTTATGTTCTTTTATTTTTTTAAGGGGGGGGGTAAGCTTTCAGGAACTGCTTATCTGTTTTAAACAGCCTAAATAACTGAACCTTAAGCAAAAGGTAACAAGCCCTCCCCAAACGCACTCATTCAAAAACAAGTCTAGAAAAAGTGAGACTTTGATGAAGGTCTGAAGAAGTGTTTTAAACCATTACTTATACTCCAAGGATGGGAAATGATTTGCGGTCAGGAGATCTAGTGGGGAGCCCCTGGCTGACTGGTAGTGATGGAATGACCTAAGACAACTTGTGTGCCCTCACTGCGGGAACGTCCCACACATGCCAAGGACACAGGAAAGGGCATTAGACACCCATAGCTGTGCCTGAGATCTGCCACCACAAAAACCCAACCAACACTAGGGGCTACAAGCTTTTATCTTTTGGGATAGTTCTAAAATGCATGAAATTAGGGATACTCATCAGTTTTGTTTACAAATTTCCTCCAGTACAAAGGAACTTTTACTCTCATCAAGGTAAACTGGCAAAGCACTACACACGATTATTCACCAAGATCACTCCACACAGACTCTTTTCAAGCAAGCACCTATGCTCATGTTAGCCTGTGTGTATAAACCCATTCACACATGTTCTCCTCAAGTTTACTCACTTTGGAAAATACAAACATATTTCCTCTCTTAAGTGTGAGGTTTGGGTATCACACATTCTCAAAACAAGTCATCTGAAGGCTAGTTACTCTTCGTAGCAATAGCAGCATTATCTGAATTAGATGTATCACCAACTGGGAACTGTAAGACTTATTTACATATATGCTGCTTTAATAAAAGAATAATGAAACAGGAGTCCTGTAGTTAAACACAGTTATAAAACTAGTAACAGGATATGTTAGAAAATCTTGACACCAAACAAAAGAAAAACCAAACAAAAACCAAAAACCCCATGACAAAACAACACAAAATAAACCACAAAAATCCCCCCAAAAAACCCCTAAAACAAGCAATGGTTTTGGTAATTGTAGAGAAAAGCTCTGTTTTTAACAGACTATAGAAAACAAGTACCTCACGCTGTGATGGCTGAATATTGCGGGTCTGTTTTATGGCCTCTTCGTAACGAGGAGGATCTTTAGTCTTGGACACTGTGTTGTTGAAGAGAGGTTGCTGAACAATGTAAGGCTGGGCTTGAGATGGAGACCCAGGCTGCGTGAAATAACAAAATAATGACTAAATAATGTGATTTAGTGAATTCAGGATGTATCAAGCTTTACAGATTCTGTTTTGTCACAACAATATGATCAATCAATGTATTAGTGTAATCAGAGTGATAAAATAAGTTTCTTTCTCCCTTTCTTGCACATATAACCATTATTAAAATCGACAAAAAATTCTTCCTTGAGTGAACTGCCATATGTAAGTAGTTGCATGTTATATAAGAATAATAATATAAACCTGAACTTTAGGGAAGATTGTTGGGATATCCTTACCTTGTTGGGAGCAGCAGGTCCATTCTGCACAGAGAGGACTTGATTACCACCAGGGTGAATGTTAGAGTTTGATGTTTTATTAATAAAAGATTGTGAAGGTGTTGAAACTGGTGCAGTCTGATAGGAAAATACTGCATTTGATGTGGCAGGTGGAAAAACCTGGAAAGGATTAACAGATCAGTCTTAGATTGTGGGGTTTTTATTTAAAAAAAAAAGGTAACATTGGATAAATTACATTAATGAAATATAAGACATTTTTCCTAAAATACTTGCTTGTTTAAATTCCCTATTAAGTGAATGTTATTTATAATGATTTTTCCTTTCAGTGGAATAATTTCTAAATTCAGAAGTTAGTCTCAGAAAAAAGCTTTGTGCTCTGACACACTTACATTCATCACTCATTACTAAAAACATTTTCCTGCAATTTTCCAGGAAGTAGGAGGAAAGTGTAAGAACAGTTCTATTGCATATCCATGATTTCCCCACCTAGTGGACAGTCAATAACACGAGCTTATTTCTGACCTGATACTAACTGTACCTGTATCCACACTTGCCCTCTCCTGTTGGTTTTAAGACAGAATGGTTTGTCTGTGCCATAAAATTCTAATTTTTTTTTGAAAGTAACTACAGGTATCTATGAGGACAGAGGGCGAGGCAAAAGATAAAACTGATGAACACAGGTATCAACAATAAGTTTGGTTACTGGAATATTAAACTATTTATTTCTTCAACTGCTAGTCCACATACTCATTGCAAATGATTCCCAGCAGTATCCTGCTTCTCATACTTTTGAGTTAAAGAGAGATGAAGAGAAGCTATGAATGCATCAGCACATAAGGCCGTTTTAAATTCAGTATCACTCCCAAATACCTTTATGACAAAGGTGACAAATCTTAGGTCATGGATGGAGAGAGGTAGATCTAATGCTGAATGCATGAGGGATGTCCTGATCTGTTGTATCACATCAATATTTTAATTCTGATGTAAAAACCAGTGCTATAGCAGGCTGCAAACTCTGCTGGGAACTGTGGATTTCATGACAACCCATCTGAACAGTGGGGAGTACCCGAGGGTACAGATCTTGGTTATGTCTTGCAGACATTTCAAGGACCTTGGATGCAGCAATGGCAGCAAGCTGTCAGTCTCTGGCACAAGTACATGCCTCAGATGACTGGAAAACTTCTCTATGGGACCTGTTGAATTAACAAGGTAAGATTAGCCCCTCACCAAATCCCAGAGAACCTGCATAAAATATGCTTTTTGGATGTATGTCAGTTTTGGCTTCTGGAGGATAACCTCAATGTCTCTGAAATTAAACAGATTGAACAAGCACAATCACAAATGGCAAAGCACAATCACACATCTTCTACGGTAAGTTCTTATCTGGAACAAGAGCCCAAGCAGAGGCAGATAAGGTGACACTGCTCAGGTACAATCCCCAAATCACAGCAGAACGTGAGGTTCATGATGCGTTTTTGTAAACTGAAATAAGAACTTTGAAGACTGAAATTCAACAGTTCCATAAAATACTGTAAAAATTACCCTCTTCATCTTGGAATTTAAGTTGTTTCTGAATTATCTGTCCCTAGGGGCAGGCTGAAAAACCTTGCTGTCCTAAGTAATAAGGAGCCCTACAGTCTATAGCAATAGCAATACTGATAAGGATGCAATAAAGGTCCAAAACTAATCTCCATGTTCGTAATAACAGAGGTCAGTCTGGAAGAGGCTCAGAGGAGGAGAAAACCTTTTCTTTTGTGATGACTGGTGCTGGTGGGTGGATATCAGTTCCCATATGAACATGACTGGAGTGGCAGTCACAACAGTACATCCAGTGCTGAGGAACATCTGTTGGAATGGGACATTACAGAGCTGATTGCTTTCGGTAGAGAGGAAGAGAAAGATCTCTCTGAATCATACCCTGCATTCCTTAGGAAGAGGTATGGTAGGGTTTTGACTCACTGGAATTACAATCCTCAGAATCTGAGTGCATAGCTTTCTTCATAAGGAGGGATGAAATCAACAAGGCAAGTAAGAAAACAAAAATTAACTTCTATAAAAGAATAAATCTCTGAAGTCATAGGTAAAAGCTTTCCCTTAGGAACCGCCTACGAGAATCTCTCATTTAGAGCCAGTGGCAAATAAGAGAAACTGACTGGAATATACCTGGTACACACCACTTGTGCCAAGCATAAGGAAGGATGCAGTAAGAGTCATGCCATAAGTATACCATTAAGATAAAAGGTCTTTAAAAATGTATTTATTTGCAACTGAAAAATCAAGTCCTGCAGAGACTAAAATTTTGAAAAGAGAAGGAGTTACAAGCCCACTATATCACACAGAAAAACATGGAACAAATGTTAGATGACTTGATCATTTATAAAAACACAGATGACACATAAAAGCTTCTGAAAGCACTGCCTAGAACTAGATTATACAACTATTTATCTTCATGTTTATTGCTATCCACAAACCTTTCTGATTTGTTGGATCTGACCAAGTGCGTGCTGCATGCTGGTATTTTGTTTTGATTGTGGAGTATGCATCTGAGGTGCTGTCTGCACCAGGCCAGAGGAAGAAATAGGAGCAGGTATTTGTGATGGGGTCTGTATTCCAGCTTGTGATTGAGCCTAAAGGATGAAGATAAAATATTTGCATTATTTGTATCTCACAGTAAATTACATCATGTAAAAATCTATTGCACACCTTATGCAGAATAGCAGTAACGTATTCTGGGAGGGATGAGTGTGAACTGTATAGGAAACCAAACTGTTATTGTGTTTGGTACTGAGGAGTTCACAGCTAAAAGGTGATGTTTATTTTGCCAACAGAGTTTAAGACAAACTGGAGAGAGCAGATAGCGATGAAAATAACAGGGGACAGAGAGAGCACAAATCAGTAAGAAAGGACTGTAAGAGCTGGCTTGACTAACCAGAAGACAAAACTTATGATGCAAGAAAAAGGTTGCTTTTAAGACCATGGTAATATTTAATGGCTAATGAAAAGCAAGAAGTGTGCCCAACCTCATGAAATAAAAAAAAATTTAAGTGGTAGTGGAAAACTTTCTGGAGTATCGGTGAAGTAAAATACCAGGACAAGCTGCTTAAGGTTGTTACAGAATTCCAGCAGGATTTTAGAAAAATTTAGGTGGAGAGCTGGGTGTATATCTCCTAGGAACAGTTCTTGCACTGCAGAGTGGGGCCCATCCTCACCAGAATTTTCCACTCTTCATAAAGACTGCTGGATGTGCTGCTGCACAAGCTTGCGGCAAGCCTAGGCCCTCACTATGCACAGCAGCCAGGGACACACTGCAGCAGGAAGAATACTTTGCTGCCATGATGGGTGGCAGGGCATGTTCCAACAATGTCACTGTGAAGAGTTTACACTGATTCAGCTTGGTCAGATTACTCTTATACCTCTGTATTTATATCCTGTCTTGGTTTATGCTGTATTTATTCACTACCTATAATCAGCCTAGAAATAATATTTGCGTAACCAATAGTTTCTTTTTCAAAGTCCACAGGAGAGTTCTACAACCTGGTATTCACATTTTTAAATATATTCAAACATCACCACACAAGGTAGCTGACATATGTTTTGCAAACAGGGCTATCTCAAAATCAAGTACTGAGACCGTAGCTCTCTATTACAGTTTGCAGTTAACAAAATGATGGTATATGCTACTACAAATCAATTTCTGCATGGAGGCAGTACATGGTAAGACAATTGCTTTTCAGGAAAGAGTATCTGGGAACAAAAGTTGCAAAGAAACAAGTATTAGAAGCAGCTATTACAAGATTGGCTCAAGCTTTTCTACTGTTTCCCTTAAGCAGAAACAGGCTAAGTCTGATTTGAAGTTAATCTTACAAGCAGCACATTTACCTATTTACCTATTACACTAAGTTATTATATACTGCCATGCAGGTTACATGATAAAAAAATAGAAACACCCCTACCTGCAACTTGATATTTCCAACTGGTAACTGCACTGCAGTAGCAGCATTCGGTCCCTGGATAGACAGTGGGAGGAGCAGCTGGGCAGTTCCTTGGGTAGTTAATAAAGCTTGAGGCTGGGCAACAACTGCAGTTTGTGGCTGCCTCTGTGGACTAACATAAAACTGAGAAATGGCATTCTGAGGTTCAGCTTTGGCCACAGGTATCTCCTGCTTGATAACAACTGCCTTTTTGGCAACTGGATTCTGGCCAGCGGTGTACACTGGCTGTCCTAAGGAATGGCTGGCTACAGGTACAGATTGACTTGTACTTGAGCAGTCAGCAGGAGCAGTTTCATCTTTGACAGCAGCACTGAACTGCTTCTGTTCCAAAGCAGCTGAGTTACCAAAAGTCTGAGACTGTTGCTGTTGTCCCCTTTTTTCAACCTCAAGTTGCATTTTCAACACTTCCACAAGTTTTTGCTCTTGTTCCAGTTTTCTTTTGAGCTCTTCAATCTGTTTTTCTTTTTCTTGAAGCTTGCGGTCCTTTTCTGCTACATCAAACTCCATGGTTGAGATGCTTCCACTGCTGCGATTCTGATTATCCTCGTTTGTATTTGCTCTCAGTGGTGAAGTGCTTAGGAACTGGGATGGTGACATCATGGTCATTTCTGGGAAAGTATCTGCCAGACTCGTGTCATCTGTGCTTAGACTCGACTGTTCGGAAGGAGAGGGAGATACAGGCAAGGGAGAGCTGATGTTTTCACTTTTTACTGCTTTGCTGCCAGATCCAGTAGATGTTTTTTCTGGAGGGAAGCTGGATACCGTATTAGCCACTGGTTTATTTAGTGTTGCAACAGGAAATGCCACAGTCACTTCCCCAGTGTTACCTGTGGCCCCACTAGAAGTGGTCACTGTCACCGAGGTACTTGTAGCAACCCCATTGTTGTTAAGATCTTGATACGTTTTCAGACGCTCAATAAGATCTGTTTTTGTTCCAGACACTGGTAATCCCCTCAGTTTCAACTCCATTTTAAGCTCTGCTACCTGAAATAAAATACAATAAAACATTATAATAAAAAAGGAAAATATTAACACTTACCAATATGCATTCTTATTACATCTTAATAACGAAAATTATTTTCATTAGCATATTTGCTAGTTATTACACCTCTGGGTTCTGACAGCATGCATTATCTACAAACACATTTCCATGACTTCCTACTTACTTCAGTGTTTAAGTGGCCAAAATCTTAGTGTTCAGTTGTACAGTGAATAGTAGCAAACTGATGATGTTTTTTCATAAATATTCAACATGGAAAAATGCACCTACAGCTCCAGTTCTGAGCTAAAAACCTCTGAAGCAAATCAGCAGACAATGGCAGCAGTGCAGATAAAAGCAGTGAACAGCAGCACGCTGAGCCCCTTTGTTACACCATCAGGACAGACAGATCTGTTTCTGAGAAACTTTATCAGGTCAGTTGATTCAATAGACCATCAAACACAAAAGGCTCTCTTGCTAATTAGCAACCAGTTACCCTGTGTGCCATCTGGGTTTCTTTTACATAGACAGTATAAGCAGTCAAAATTACTTTCTGACTGAAAAATCTTCTCAGTTTTTTCCAATAAGCTTACAGAGAAAGTAAAGTGCAAACGTGTTGAATGTAAATTAATTCTGTGCTTCAAAATATCAGTTAAAGAAAGCAATCACAAAGAACGGCTTCTGTTTATCACAAACATGCACCACAGCTAACTGCAGACCTGGGGCTCTCTGCAGGTTAGTTACCTCTAATAGAACAAAAGCTAGTGACCTCAGTAGTATTTCAGTACTCAGCCAGCCTAGAATTTAAAAGTTGGAGGTATTTTTGATTTGGAAATGATGAAAAGTCACAGCAATACCTTTTACATCTCTGAAACCCACAGCAATTTTATGTTAAATACCTCCCTAGCCAATGACTATCAGCTGTTTCCTCCAGACTGGTACCCTCTACACTTGAGAGCGTGTTCTAATTTTTCTTTTTCAACAATTCATTTCTGAACTCTTAATCAGAACTGATTTTGCTGATTCAGTGGTGAAACCACCACCAGCAGGTCTGCAAGGAAGGCTTATGTTAGTGTTACCACATCAGCAGGAATACCAATAAATTGTGCAGAAATAGGTAAGTGAACAGCTTTAATCACTACAAAGCACAACTTCAAGTATTAACTTAAATATCTTTACAAGTTTTAGTTAAAAATTTAAAGACTGGAAAACTTACTTCAAACACGGTTGTTTGAATTGCATTTTATAGACTCATTTCATATTAGAAGATTGGCTTTAACTTAGGACAATGTATTAGTCTTGAGAATCTGACCTTCCGAAATGTCTTCTTTTTATCCCTTCAAATCTAAAAAAATCCTCCCTCCCACTCCTCACAAACCTTGGTAAAGGCAGAAAGAAAGGAATTAATTGCCCACTAGATGTCCCTACCCTGCCGCTAAGGTTTGGCACATTCCTGCAGCTGCTGAATCCTAAACCCCAACAAGCTGCTTCCGATTCGTCTCTCACAGTCTTTATTCCTGCTGATGTATTTCAGAAGGAAGGAGATCCTCTGCAATGCCCTCACAGTGCAACCTGAACAGTCTACACAGTTGTAACTTCAAGAAACTTCAAAATTTAGTGTTCATTTTTAGATGATGTGTTGAACTCTGGTAAGAAGATCTTTTCTATTCTCTTTTTTACAGTCTTATTTCTCTATTTATAGCAGTGACCTCTCGGAATACGTTTTTATAAGAGCATCTTTTAATTTATATTGCTTAACTAAACCTCTTCACTGATACACTGATATTTTCATGAGGAAATTACTGCTCCAGTGTTTGAATCTGCCTGAGCTGAAACTTCACATGAAGTGAACCTCACAGCTTATCCAAGGTGTCATAGTGAGTGACCTATACAATGTGTCTGAAATTCCTCCTCTTCTAATTCTTTGGGAAAGAAATGTCATTTCTGGAACATATGCATATGAGGAACCAAGTATTTCAGTCCAGAAGAGCTGTGTATGAAAACTTTGACAATCTTTTTCTAACAAATTAGAAGGAAAGGACAGCTTTCATTGGTAAAAATTACCAGGCATATTCTCAACAGTAACAGTTCACAAGTTATGAATTACAGTAATGGACAGAAATGGACAAATTCTTATCTTTTACCTTCAAGTCATCCAAGCTTGAAGGCAGAGGACCTGGTTTCCTGCTAGGAGCATTACTGTTCTGTCTTGGTGAGCTGGCAGCTGATGTTGGTGTACTGTTGTTCAAAGTATTGAGTGGTGAATTCCCATTGTTGCTCTGTTTGTCATTCAGTGGCCTTCAAGTAATAGGAAAAAGAGGGACAAGAATGTCAATGCTAAATATATTGTTTTCAGTCAAGAGGCTGTGATTCTGAATCTCATGTCTGTGAAGGTAATGAACAAATTAACTTTTTTTACAAATCCATGCTTAACCTAACACACTACTGTTAAGTATTTTCGGTAAAACAAATCAGACAAGAAAACAGAGAGTAGTATGATGCTATTTTGTTTTGGTTTTGCAGTTAAGCATACCAATTTATGCTTCATAGTTTTGATTATTGTCATGGTATCCCTGAAGAACACTATGGACTGCAAACTCAGTTTACACAAATTAATCACCAGCCAGGGCAATTAGTTAGTTTTTTGTCTGGTATCAATAACCACCTCCCAATACTGAACTCTGTGTATCAACCCTTCCATAGATGTCCAATGTTCACACACAGTGTGGGACTGACATAAAGCAGTTCACTTTGAAGATGATGCATTTTTATCAGCTGTACTCAAGAATCTCATATAAGGATTCTGAAATAATCGTAAAAAATTAAAAATGCCACCATTTACACTAGGTACCATAAGTCAGCTCTTTTATGTCGTTCAGCTGATTTATGGAGAAATGTTTCTGAAATGTCACTAAATGGAACATAAGAAGCGTGGGCAAGCAGGCAGAAACATCGCCAGCCCAAATGTTAGGATACATGGTAATTATAAATACAGCCACAGATGGTAGCTTTAACTTTTCTAGCCTCACTTGCTGAAGAAAAAGAAGTCAGTGAAAACTCATTTAAAAAAACCAGCTGAAAGTAAATTTGAATTTATGGTTGTGTGACTGTGGCGTGTTACAGTTTAAGCATTTCTAGGAAAAGATTGGTCTTAGATGATAAGAATGAAACTCTGCAGATAGTCAACTTCTTGTTTTGTTATGGGGTACTGGCAACTCTTTAAACATTTATTTTTCTGACTGCTTCTACCTACAAATCAGTGAATGTACTTCTCACTGCTGAAAGTGCTAAAGATCAGTACTAACGAGGAACTCACATAAGCATTAGAGATGAGGTTATAAACAAGACAGACCTTATCAAATTTAAAATGACTTATGTCTTACTGTAAACTGCAAAAATGTGGTTTGTGAATTCGATGTAAAAAAAATAAACCCACAAGAATAGTATATGTCTTTGTTAAAGACATGGTCTGCAAGCTTCTCTCCTGCTTTGCCTACCTATGTCACATTTGAGTGAAAATGTTGTCAAAACTTTCTTGATTTTGTACAAATACTTTTGAGTTTCAAATATGCATTTGATCAGAAAAAACACATCTGACAGGTAAGATGTTCTGTTTGCATGTCACACAAAAATAACTAGGACCACTTCAAGGCTTATCAGACTTCAGGATTATTTAACAAGAGAACAACTTCATCACCTTGTTAAGTAAGGCAAATAATACCCACAGTGATGCACAATGCCATTTAAAGTTTTCTTGGGTTCCAACTGTCTCGTTAATGTTTGCAAACCATGTTTATTTCTAAAGCCCTAAACCTGTAACTGATGTATATGTTCTTTTAAAGGACACAAACAATGCTTCACATACTTCAGCGGTGCAGGTAGAATTGTCTGGTAGTTGTAGTGTTGTTGCTGTTGGCTCAGGATCTGCAGCTGCAAAAACAGTTGCTGCTGTTGTAGCAGACGAGCATAGTTGGAGTCCATCTGTGGCTCATTTTTCTCACCTTTCTGATCAGGTGGAATATATTGATGATACTTCAATTTTTTCACCCTTGGCTTAGGTTCTTTACATTTCTTGCTCCGATGTTTATCATTTGGGTTCTTTGGGTGGCTTTGCTGTTTATGGATGGAAAAGATTGAAACAAAACCACAAGAGATGTCACTTAAAGCAGTTATGCATGGCTGAGAGATGAACCATACCAGAGCACTTTTTCTGTGGAGAGCTGCTGAAAACAATTGTCCTTGAAAACACGCCCAAATGAACCATCCTTGGAAGGGTAACATACTTCAGCTGGCTTATCCTCTGCACAAGTAGAGGTTATCAAATCACAGTTAGTGAATGGTTTTTTAAAGGTGGCACAGCTAAGGGATTCTACTGGTCATGACCTGTCCTTGCAAAGAGGCATTCTTACGCAGCTAACTTCAAAGCCACTTAGCAGTTTGTGGAAGTAAAAGCCAGAACTCTAAATTCCATCTGTAAACATCTGAGGTACTTAGAGGTGTACACTAAAAGCAGACAGTGGACAGACACTCCTATAAATTACAGGCAGCAATGTCTTCATTAGCAATACCCGCTCAAGTAGTAAAACTCTCTTCCTTTATAAGCTCTTTGAAATTATTTTGAGGGAAAAACTGAAGGCAGTTACCTAACCATACAGAAGGTATCAAAGCAGAAATGCTGTGTTGATCCATGCTTGTTGACTATACAGATCGCCTCTTCTGGGGCACATCTGAATTTGTCATTTGTCCTGCATTAAGTAAATTGGTACAAATCCAGTGATTGCAAAGGATATAGCCAAATTTATATTAGAAATTGACTGCCAGATGTCATCCTTGTACATTTAACAGAGTTAATTTCATGCAGGTAAGAAGAAGTCTGCATACATGTATTCATTACCACAGCTGAAGACAGTGAAGTTACTGAAATGAAACATTATGGACATCTAAAAAACATTCCTCTCTAACTGTATTTGAAAGGGTTTTCAATGCTGCTGGCTAAGTCAGTGCAGAAAAGAGAATTGAGTACGTTTTTTCTGATATTCAGCAAGGATACAGTAACTTCTCCCTCACAATGCATTCTGCTCATACATTAAACCAACTAAGAAACTAGTTGTGGAAAAGGAGCAATGCTGTTCAACACTTGGGTTACAAGTAGACTATGAATGCAGTGACTCTCTTTCTACTCAACTATCCTCCATACAAAACTAGATTAGAAGGCAAATAGAAAGTAGAAACTCTGTATTGCAAAAACCTATTGTCCTTATTTCTTAAAAATTTCCATACAATGTAATGCACAATTCTGCCTGACAACTTTTGTCAACTGTACTGTAAAGGCCTCTTGGAATAATGAGCTGGTCCCTACAAGGGTTACTGGCTGACCTTAGCACACAAAAGCTCTGAGTCACCATCCCAGTATGCTCCCCTGAACACCAGCAGAAGTTCTTAGCTACACTAAGGCACTGTAAGGTTACTTGTGTAGTTTTCCATGAAGCCCAGCACTGTGTGTTTAGGACTCAGGTGAAGAATGTCCTCAGGGGCCACAGTTCCAGGTACCCACCTTCACTAACGTTGGCCCAGGCTTTGCTGCAGATACAGTGGTTGTGGTCAGGGTGGCTGCAGCAGTGGAACGAGTCACGTGCTGTTCAACTGTAGAGGGAGTTTTGAGGAATTCAGGAACTGGAGAGGTTAAAGGTGGATACTAGTATTAAAAAAATATAAGGAAAAAGAGAAACATTAAAAACATCGACCACCTGAGTAACTGAAAAAAAAAGTGAAAAAGTTAAGACAATTTACTATCATGTCAAATTCACAAAATATTTTTCAGAGGAATGGTGAAAACAGAACTTGTATACAAGTATTCTATAAGGGCACATTTTGGCACCCTTCAAATATAGCAAATAAAATAATATGGTTTCTTACTTTGACTTCTTAGTTAGCTAAGAAAACACTGCTTTATTACTATAAAATTGAGGCCTTCAGTATTTTTTGTCAATGGAGTTAGATTTTTGTGTTTACAAGGAGAATCTTACCACCCAAACAGGTACTATCAGAAAAGCATTGCTTTCATAAAGGTCAAACTTCAACACAGGCAAACAAACTTCTTGTTTCAGAACGATCACACAACAGAACAGCAGGTGTATTTTCACCCTTCCTATGGTATTTCCACAGAATCCCAACTCTGACTGTGCCAGGAGGTGCAGTTCTTTTGTATCATATGCCAGCAGAAGTGTAAACTCAAACTTTGCTCATCTTAAATTTGTCATACCAATTTTTATTGTGCTGAAATTGGTTTGTGGTTTTAAGTCTTAATGAAACCTTATGATTTCCTTCTGTGGTGAATATCCCTCTGATGGAATATAGACTCTACATAAGCAGATCTCAGTCCTTGTGTTCCTAGGTACACAAAGAAATTTTTACTCTTTTCTCATGAAAAAATTTTTCATTCTCTGATTATCTTTATCTGTCACAAGTAACTGTGCTATCAGTTTTCATTAGTCTTTCTTGGATATAAGTAACTGAATATGCACAGGATATTCCATGCAGGGTCTCACTGCATCCTTACAGTGGCATTAGCACTTCTGCTGGAATCATCTCTTCTGACAATTTTACAGAGGATGTCCACAGTAGCTCCCTGACTCCACTGCTGAACACTGCACCCCAGCTCTCTCTTGAGTCAAGAGTCCCCAGGTTTCCACATCTCTTTGTCATGGGAAGGAGGGGCATTGTGTATTTTTCTTTCCAAGAACTATTCATTCTGGAATACTGGAATTGTGTTTCTCTCCTAAACACCAAATCAACTGGCTCCTTTTGCATAATAACAATCCAACTGACTATGCCTTCCTACTTTTGTCAGGTGACCCATTCTTATGTCAAGCTTGTTAACGGTAACATGAAACCAGAATGTCCCAAATCAACTCCCACAGAACACTGGTACCAGCTTCCTTTCAGCCCAGAACTTCTCTCTTTCTGTCTCATTTCTGGTAATCTCCATCCTCATTTTCCTAATGTTTAATATCATCCAGTAATAAATCCAGCCAGATGACATCAGTTGCACTTCCATTGTTTAAGAAAGCAATTAGATCACCTAGTACAATGTTCCTTTTGTAAAAGCCCCTTCTTTATATTCCTATCAGTAAACATCCTTTTTCTTCCAAATTAATTCCAAGACTTGCATTCTAATTAAGTCCAACATGTACTTCTTTCTGTTTCATTTCTTCCTGTACCTTCCCCGTATTTTTCTATGAGATTGCACCACAAAGGACTTGGTACACATTTTGCAACTCTATGTCCTGGTTCTTTTGTATTTCTGGGATAGCAGTTCCCAAGCTGCCAGTCTACATGGAAGAAGTTCTCCAGCTTTTGCTTACAATTAATTTGTAATAAATTTCTATTTCATCTCTGTGTTTCATTTAGACACTCTGCTGTTCCCAACCATCAGCTGCCAAGAGGCAACTATAGCTGCCTTGCCATAACCCAGCAAAACTGACTCATGGGTTTGATCCCTCTGCCTTGCAGCCACACAGAGGAACAGCTCCTGATGATTGCTTTACTAAACAGCAATTTACCACGTCCTCTCTAGTCACTGCAACGCTGTGCACACGCCTGTCCTGAGCTCCTGTCAGTTTATGGTGGCAGGCTAAAGATACAAATGCCTCTATTTTTATATCCAAGTTTCAGAGAGCTTACTCTGGAAAGCATTGAATATCTACACAGTGTCTGCTATTTGCTGGACTTGAACAATGATTGGGAGGGGACGTTAGAGGGACTTAGCCTTTAAAAAAGGGTTCTGGATGCTGTATTCCAACATACTGCATCCCTGTTGCTATCCAGTTTAAAAGGTTTATTCGAGTTCCAGCAGTAGAACTTTCAAAAGCACTTAGTTTGTCTTAGAATCAAAGTGTCAAGTACCATATTACCATAACGCACAGAGTAATTAAAATTATCTCCTGATTTTCACTATTTCTTAACTAAACACTATTTTAAATGTTTGCTATTTCACTTACTCATTGCATAGTCTTGTACTATTCTGATCCTTCTTGAACCTGAACAACTTGACTTCAAACATACTATTTAGTAACCCATTACATATGACAGCACAGCAAAACTCTTCAAAGTGGGAAATTTAGTAAATTTTTTTAAAAGCCCAAACAAAACCAAAACAACAACAAAAAAGCACCACCAAAACCCCAAATTACCTCTTTTCACATTGTGTGAAAATCATGGTGTTAAACATTTTCCTCTTGCCAGAGAGTAAATTATTTTTCCTTACACTAGACATTATCCTAACCTACACACAAAGCTTTTTACAGACTTCCCAATTTAACCTGCAAGTGTTAGATGAGGCAATGAACCACGCACATAATTTACTTTATGTATTTTTAAACTCAAAAAATTCGATTTAACAGGCCTTGACTTCTTAACTCGATTATTTCATAAACTAGTAATTATTTAATTTGAACAGATCCCTATTTCCAAATAATATGACTTCTGCACCTTTTTGGCTAGATGCCAACAAGAATTTAGTAGGTCAACAAGCTACAGAGAATGTATTAAGAAAACAGACATTCTGTGACATCAAGCAAAATTCTTCTGTTCTTCTTCACAAAAGCTGTTTTGAAGATAACTGTTTAATATCTTCTGACTTGTGAATACCCCAATTTGATCTGTTTGGAGCATGACTAAAATGCCTAATCCTTACCAGATGCAACTACACTGGGTTAAAGCAAGTTTTAGGTCATTAGTCAACAAGAGCTGAAGGGTCTCAAAATTATGTTACATCCTCTGAAGTCTGGAAATGTGCGGAGGAGGAAGCCTTGAAAAGAACTCTGGCTGCACTCCGCTTTATTCAAAACATTCTTTGTATTTTTTTGTTGTAATAAAATTTAAAATTTATCAGAGGAAATTAAAAGAATAAAGGAGCCATTCCCAGACATGTCTCCTGTAGAGACCTGCTGTGCTGTTATTCTTTAATTCAAAAGGAACAAGGTGAGCATCTGTTTTATTCTGCAGAAGAGCAATTTCTCATTTTAGACGTGTGCACAGAAGTGGCTGTAATGTGATATGAAATCCATAAGCAAAGGCTTCAAGTTCTATCTGAAGCTCTTTTTCAATCAAGTTCAAGTGCCTTACATTTTGTTTCTGCAATCACAGATCTCTCTTATGCTTCCTACTTGGAAAGCTTTTGGCATGTATTGCTTGGAGTATTTTTATTTAACTCTCAATTAGGAACTTAATTCCTTACTCAGGAATCTAATTTCATGTGGTTTGTTTTCAATTTATTCAACACAAATTATGTTCTCTCAGCATGAAACCCAACTCACATCTTAATCTGTATGTTAGGGAACAATGAAATAAAATGGATGTGCTATACTTTGTGTCCAACATTGTTTTTCAATATGAACTTTGAGATACTTTTTCTATCTACTGTGGTAATAAGAAAACCAAGGAGAGTAATACCAGATCCTGAACCACTCAGCTGTCAAGTGTCCATGGTCATAAAGACATTATAGTCTTTGGAGCATTAACAAGAGCAATCTCTTTTTTACTTATTTAACAGTTGACTTTTACATTACTTTCTGCAGTAAGGAGCAAATCCACAGTTCTCTAAATCCTCATACATTTAAATGCTCTGCTATAAACATTTTATCTGCCATGACACAGTTATTTTCCTTTCTTTGTAAGGACCTTGAGAAATACTAAAAACCTCACAGAAAAATCAACATAACTGTTATTTTTGATTTCCTAAATAGTAAATTCCTTAGGCAGAATTTTAAAACTTTAGGAAAGAATATTTAAATTATGTGGGAAACCTTTTTTTTAATGGACTTTTCTGATGATAATGGAACTGACGTCAACTGTTGTTGTTTCAGCTAACTTTAATTCTGAGTTCAAGACCTTGCCCAGAAGGAAGACAGACATTAAGTAATCAATAACAGCTGGAGTAAACCATGGCCATGACCTCTTAAACAACTTCTGGGAAAGCTGCAGATCTTCTATGGGTCATAATGAATTTCAGGGAATTTATGGCTTCACTGTAGCCTATGGGAATTTCATCACTGCCACCAGCTAAGCCAGGGTTCTACTCTTTGCATTTCCAAACAGAAAAGAGAGTCCCAGATACCCTTTTGTAGCAGCACAGGTATTCATTCCATGTGAAACCATGCCCCATTTCTGCAGTGCCAGACCAAAAACCATACTGTGAAGATTTTAACATTTAAAAACTGTACCTGTGTTGATGTAGCAGCATTTGGGGTTATAGGTGAGGGTGAGTCACTGGTTTTTGGCTCACCAGGGGAAGCTGCTGAACCCTGGGATTCTTGGCTGGCTGGTTGATCTGGTGATAAAGCATCACTGCTGTCTTCATCAAATGAGAAATCATCCAAAGCTTGAGGGTAATTCTCTTGTCCAACTGCTAAAATGTTTACATAGAAAGAAACAATGTTTTTTTTAATTGCACAAATTGAATTTAGACATTCATGGCAGAATTAGCTAATTGCTGGATAATGATCAGTTTTCAGCAGTCTAAACATATGGTACCTAAGTATTTATTGTGTTTTTAATATGAGAGCCATATTAAATCATATTCAAGGAATCAATAAAACCAAGTGTGGAGCAGAAGTGGTTTTAGTGAGAGATTAAAAGGTGCATTCAACAGATGTGGAGTGGAGAGAGACACCTAGGACAGGCTGAGGAATGGCCACAGATGTTTGATTACCTTTTAAGGATTTTTATTAAAAAAAAGTATTTTCAAAGTTTCATATAAAAATAGGATTACTTTATTTAAATGATAACAAAGTTTAGGTCTCAGAAGCTGAAAGAGTAAGTAGTAAGAAACTTAGCATATGTTATCTTCTAGTGAACTTTATCCTTAACAGTTAAATTATTTATTTTCCACTATGCCACATAGATCACAAACAGAAGCTGTGGGACTCCTACTTGCCTATAATGGCTTCTTTAACGCTGGAGTCTACAGGAAGAATATTTTTTTCCACCAGTTCCATAGGGCCAGGTCTCTGAGCAATCTTCTCATTCAGATCATCTGCCAACCGAGCTCTCTTCAGTTTCATCTGAGTGGCCTGTAGTGAAGGCTCTGCAAAGGTCTCTAAAAAGATTTATTGATTTAAATATTCTGTTCCAGTTGCTCCCCAATTTCATGACAAACGACATTGTCTTGTCTTTGCAATAACCATTCCACTTATATCAAAAGCAGTCAAGTATAACAGGTAACAGGGTAACAGTCACATTTATTAAAGGTTCTTTAGGGCCAGGGGAGGGCACAAGGCTGCCAGGGTATTTTAGGGCATGAGTAGAAACTGAAGCAATAGAAACACTCCATGTACATACCCATGACATAAATACCATTATAGATTAAGAACAATATGCAATAGCAAATGAATACACTGCTGAGAATACCTTCACTGCCACAAATGTATCTATCACTATAGAGATTTAGAACACAGACTACCACAGGCACTGCAGAAGTAGAGAAACAGAGCAGATAAACCTTTAGAAATCATTCCCATCAAAGTGTAATTCAGTGAGCCAACTGAGAGCACCACCAAGGCCCTGCTGTGGCAGCTGCACTGGCCCGAGCTGGCACGTACCTTCCAGGATGTGCATTCTGACCAGCTCCGAGCGGTCCGGCCTGCTCCGGATCTTGTGCTTCAAGAAATTTTCAGTCTTCAAAGAAAGGAGAAACACCATTAACTACTGTTCACTTAGAAACTCAAAGCAGTTTGACACAACACCTGCCTCCACTCCATAAATAGTCGCAGTTTTGTTCAGATGGGTGGGCAGCACTGCCAGAACACAGGCAGTAGAGGGGCTCCTCTGGCTTTATTCTGTTTTCCTAGCAGTTAAGCAGGGCTGAGGGATTTCCAGCTTCCCCAAACAAGGTGGGAATGCTTCTGGCTTTGATCCCACACCACCACATAATCCCAATAGTACAGACTTGCTACAGAAAAACTGCACAAGCGTAATTTCCCCATGTATCCAATCCTTAATCCTTAGCTGTGTTAACCCCCCATAAGTTTAACCCCCCACACTGATCTGTGACGGCTCAGAGAAGTTCCTCTCAAATTTGGTACACATATTTTATTTTAATGAATTATCAAAATAAAAGCATACATTATTACTGTAATGGTAAGATTTTTTCAATGTACTCAGAGGATTTAGTATCACAAAAGACTGACTCTCCATTTCCAGATGTTAATCACAAGTTTACACAAAGTGGCTTACCCTGGCTCGCTCCAGGCTCTTTATCTGCTCATGGAATGCAGCTGGACTTTTCAAAGCTGTGAAGGCAGAGTAAGAGTTAAACTGACAGGAAGTGAATTTTGAAAGAAATATGCTAACCAGAATGTGTGTCTGGGTGTTTAACACCACTTCAGAGTTGTGTTTGCATCTGACCAGGCTTACATTTGATTCGTGCTAGTTGTATCCACCAATATTTAGCAGAGATGAGCAATACTCCTATATAGAATACCTGGAATATTTGATTTTAACAGATTATTATGATGTAATGTTAACTTTCTCGCTATGTACAAAGGTGTTTGTTTATTTATCAAAACTGTCTCACAGTGGAAATTTTATGAGGTAATGTTTAGAATGCCAAAACATCAGTTTAATTTAATTTATTGCACTGAATTTTCTGGTTGTCCATACCTCATACTTGCTGTTATTAGAAAGAACAGGGCCTTCCCTTAAGAACTATGTGTTGATTTAAAAACAAAATAGAAAAATGTAGAGGCCTTAAGTGTTCATCTTACAAAACAGAATGATGGTTAGCTGCTAAATAACCAAAAAAGTGTAAAACAACCACTGTTCACCCAGAAAAAACATAAACTGTAGAGTGCTCCGTCTCAGTGCTGTCTACTTAGAGATTCTCCATCTTTTCTCCAAGTGCACCCCTCATTTTTTTGGCAACCTTTGTCATTCTACACTTTAAAAGCTGCTCTTTTTGTTATTAATGTCCACTCATTTAAGTAATTCAGTTTATTTAGTAAATTAGGCATAATTATTTAAATAGAGAAAATAAAATGTACACTCAAACTATGTTTACAAATCCTTGCATTTTCATCACAATGGCTATTTTAACTGAAACACAATGTAAGCACGATGAATTTACTGCACGCTCACTTAGGTTATCAAAAGGATCCCACAAGTCTTTTCAAATGCTCAAGTTATTTTTAATGATCTCAAAGAAATGCATATTTTCATTATTTTATATATTCTATTCACAACTAACACTATAGAAATACAGATTTCTGGAAGTAAGTCTTACGTGGCATGATGCCCTGGTCCACCAGCTGTTCTCGTGTCCGTCTCTGTTGCAGCCTCAGCTGAAGTACTGACAAAAGAAAACATTCATTTCTGTGTAAGCACAGTCTCCTCATAAAGTGCAAGACCCCCATTCCAATGATACCAAGTATTGCAACCTTAGAAATATTTTAACTGTGTATTCAGACCCAACAGTAACCCCCCAAGAGCCATCCTAGGAACAGCTGCTGTTAGCACAGTTCCCAGGGGCTGCTTCCATCCCCACTTTCATTGGAGTCTGCTGCTTCTCAATCTCATCTGATGCCAGGACTGTATTTCCCACATGCATCCACTTTTCCTATCAGCCAGGCCTCATGAGGACTGTTGAGTTTCCATCAAGAAAACAGTGAGGTAAAAAGAGTTTATTTAAACCATAAACTGGAGCCCATAATGATTACAGCGCCTCATTGCGTGTCCTAAGCCAATCCTGCATGACTTCACTGTGCTGAAATAGAAACGATGTTTGCAGAGTGTTTTAAAAGAAAAGCTCTGTGTATTTTGTTGATTGTTTCTTCTTAAGGGTTTTTTTTTTAATATAAAGCCTGATTGTACATTTAAATAAGCCTTGCTGAAACACAAGAAACTGAAGAGAAACGGGACTTTATCTGCCTTATTTAAAAACAACATGAAAGTGTTACAATTATTACCTTATTGGTTACCTTATTCTCTCTCTGAACATCTGAAAATGTTGGTTTTTGATTGTGTGTTGTCATAATCATTTAAAGGCCAAAATAAATCTAATACTGTCAAATTTGGAAAAACAGTTTATAAAGCTTCAGAGGTAACTTCTTACATTTCATTACATTTAATAAAAAGTTTCTCATCATTCCTTTGTAAACAATGTGACATATATTAAATACTACACCAGAAAACACAAAACCTGGGGGAAGATGTAGACATAAACATTTTATACCTTCAAAGATTATGGCTTTTTGTTGGGGGGGGGAAAGAAAAAGGAGTTGTTTCTTTCTTCTACTCCTTCCTTCCCCTTGTTTCTATATCAATTTATCATAGTGCTTCATTATCTCTTTGACACATATAGCTATTACCCCAAAGTGAAATTGCATCTTCTGAACAAGGGACAGTCAAGAGACAAAATATACTAAAGGTGTAATATTTACATGCTGAAATTCAGACTTGAGAGGTTATTACGGGTGTATGATTACGGTATGCTGTTCCTATTGTATTTCACAAGGAAGCAAAACAAGCTAATGCATTGTCCAAAACATCAAAATGAATGTAATTTCTAAAAAATTAAGCTAAGGATAAAGTTCATTGTTTCCAGAATTTAAAAGGAACCAGCTTATTTCCTGTTCTGCAGTACAGGAAGGATATTCCTCTGGCTAAAGCATTAAGACCGGGAATAGCAAGTCCTGAAAACAAGGACATTATTTTCTTGTGTCACACAAACATTGAGAGTTCAAATACAAACATTTCACGGCTGTGGCACAGCAGATCTGTTCAGACTTTACAGTATTGTGACACAAGAATCACAAAGGACAGAGATGTGAGAGTGCAAAAGAACAACACTAAAATGTAAACTGATGAAGAGTCATTCAAAAGGTACTGAGTTCCTCTGGAAACTTGAAAATACCTGCTCTAAGTAGGGCATTGTATTTTCCAAGTAATATTAACTGTGAGAAGTCAACAGAAGAATAACTTTATAAGAGTTTCGTTTTGTGTTCCTTAATTTCCTGTGGCTCCAGGTAAGCCATGACCTCTTCTTAAGGTATCTCTCACCAGTAGGTGCGAACTTGTACTGCCTGGAATCCTGCACCAGTTTCACTAGACAAGTGTGCATTAAAGAAATCATTTCAATGGAAATGCATTTCAAGCATGCAGTATAATTTTGTGATGTAAAGCTTCTAACCCTGGGGTACATCACAAGCTCAAAGCATGGAGAAAACTCACTGAGAGCAATGGTGTTTATAGGAAAGCAAAAGAACTCTGATATGTTCCTTGCTTACAATTAGCAAGGTAAGAAAGCTCAGAGTCAGCCTTAAAACTGTATGTGCAATTCTTTTAAAAAATCTCAAGCAAGTTTGACCCATCCAAATGCTGTGGAAGACAGTTTATAAGCAGGATGGCAAGAGTACTGTATTCCAATGTTTTTAGTCCTGAGTAGATTAAAACTTGTCTTTCTTCTGTTCTTTGCTTAAACTATGCTTTCTTTTACATCACTAGGAGACTGTGACATGGCTAGAAAATCATGCCCTGCTCTGGGCAGGAATCTCATCCATGCTAACAGTTGTACTTGGTCCAAATTCACACAACACTTAAATTTGGCTTTCTTGGAACACTAAGCAAATGACAGATGTGCCTACCAAATCTTTACCTAGTTACAGGTCAGTTTTAAACACATGCCTCTTTATTTCAGGCCAAGGTCTTCAAGCAAAATGATCTGCTCCAACATCAGTGATGTCCACAGGAGAGCTGATATATGTCAGACAAAGCAAATAAACCAGAATTAGTATTTATTTTTCAGTTCCATAACCTGAAACACAGTGGGTCATTAAGTGAATGCTGGCAATATCACAGCAGGTGCAGGAATGTTAGTACTGCTGTGACTCATATACCAACGTATCATAGGCAGGTAATCTATTAGGAAATAATGCATTTATGGTGATAGTCCAGATTTCTAATATGTTTTTTTATTCAGACTTTTTCACCAAGCTTTCTCATAAAGCCCATTTTGTAGGTGTAGCTGGTTCAGCTATAACTACCTAAGCATTGCTAGGGTTGTGCTTTCACTATTAGAATTCACAAGTGGGAAAGAACATTATTATTGAATATATTATGCTGAACATTATTTCTAAATATAAATGATGAGAAGCCCTGCTGTGTAGTTTAGGAATGTATCTATGATTTGTGGCTTCAGTTATGGTCAAATATTTGGCTTAAGCTTTGCAGAAAGACTTAAAACTGAGCCATATCCTAAACAATCTGTAGAGTGTAACAAGAGAATATGCAGTGGACTAAAGCAAAAGGGAGAGAATAACATGAAGAATGTACCTGCACATAAACCTTACGTGCTCATGTGTGAAGCTTTAGCATTTTTTAAGAAAAACATGTAACAAACCATTCTTGTCTCTCATAACATTACTTGTCTGCCTGTCATCTGTTCATCTACACTGGGCATTACAAAGCAATAAGGGAGGATTCTGAAGTTGTCCCATCTGTATCTGGACAAGTCATAAAAACAGTGAGAAAACTGAGAGATATAGAAGATATAGAACATGTAGTTATTCACTTACTAAACAAATATCATGAACTTACATATTATATAATAAGGAAAAGAAAGCCTGTAGCATGACGAATAGGAAAGCACTGCAGGGGGAATGCTAAAGAAGAGATGACTCATAGTTAGAAAGATGGTATAAGATAATAACTGAAGATTTTGACTTGACCAGAGCAAGGAGGCTAAACAGAAACCAAGATGGATGAAAACCAGATGTTTGTTTTTGAAACAAACTCCAAAACTAAGGTTGAAAAAGTGTTTCATATCTACACCTTTTAAAAAAGTTAATATTGAGCAGTTGAATGCATTATTAAAGAAAAAAAATTAAAATAGAAAGAAATTGTGAATAAAAACCCTAAATAGATTATGTTTAAAAGTTGGAAAGCTAAAAAGGTTCTGCTATTCCAAAGCAAACCTATCACGAAAAAAGCCAATATTGATATCTCTATAAAAGAGATATGAGGATGTAGAGGATCTAAAATACTTTCAGCCCCTACAGTGACACAAAGTAAAAAGCAGAGCTGTTTCTAAGGAAGAAATAGTAACACCTATCTGTGAGTTGCAGAACTTCAGGCAGTCAGAGCACCCCTGGGTTATGGGTCAGGGTGTCAGAGCAGGTGGTCACACTACAGCCAGGAGCAACCCTTCCACTGTCCCTGTAGGTACAGACAGATGTGTATCTTTGGACTGGAGCCACCTGAAGTGGCTATGAAGGAAGGGAACAGAAGTGAGGTCTGTGAAAAGCTCAGAAGGAAATGGGGACTCACAAGAAGCAGCTCAAAGAACAGCCAGCCCAACAGGAGGATGGGAGTCATGGAAACTAAATCACACATTTTCAGTAAGAAAAATATAATGAAATTATCTTCAGAGACAAGGATGAGCCATCTGAGAATTGCACTTATGACAAAGAATTGCTCATATATTTCTGTGAGAAACTATCTAGAATGGAATGCAGGTTGGTTTAAATCTAATGCAATTAAAGCTAATACAGACTTTGCTTATCTTATATATGGAAATCCATGGAGCAAGAGATTTCTAGAACAGTAAGTGGTAAATCTAGTAAAGCTGGATAAGAGGACACAGCTTAAAAAAAAAATCTAAAAACCACTGAAGCATTACCCAAATACAACATATATACATATATTTTACTACTTGTTCTAGTGTGGGTCGGGGTTTGGATTTTGTTTTTCCTTCTTTTGTTTTTCCCCCTCCCCTTTATTTTAAATAACCATTTACAGACAAGCCATCAAGGAATGTGGGGAAGGGAGAATTCAAAAGACAGGAGGTGGAGGTACTACAAAGCAAAGTTCCCCTTGGAATGGTATTTACTCAAACAGTATGTTTTACAGATGGTTCTTATCAGGGTAAATCCATTCAGCCTGTTGCCAGATAGTTTACCTTTCACTTTTACACTTTTAAAACAAGGGAGTTACCTACATAACATCTAAAATCATAAGTGAACTCCAAAATGAAGGTGCAAAATTAACATATATTTACATATGTTGATAAACTATTAATGTTTTTAATACTGTTCCTCTTATTTAAAGTACATGTGCAAAAGAAGAGCTATGTGAACACCACTGAGCAAATGTAGTTGCTAAAAGACAATACAAATATTTTGCACTTCACATTATCTGGCAGGAATCCTTCTTCACACTACTGCAACTCTAAAAATTCTGTGGACTGCTTCTGAAGAAAAGTAATGCACAGAGAGGTCAGTCAAATTCCTGCTTTGACTGAGGGAGAAGGGAGGATATTCTTTTTTATTTTCAACTAAGCGTAGGATTTTAACACTTGAACACCACATGGTGAGATTCCAAAATTGCCATGTGTTTTCTTAAGTCAATAAAATGATCATTAAAGCTTGGATAGCCTGTTTAATACTTACTGACGAAACAAAAAAGCATAATCCCTCCTCATAGTAAGAACATCTGGTTATCTGACTCTCAGAGTCAGCAGAAGTCTTGTGACTGCACTGGAGGTATTTTGCCAGCACACAAGCTGAGAGCCACAGAGACTGGTGCTCCCACTCTTGCAGCTCCTTCCAGTGTTAGCACACCAGGGAATGAACACTTCCCTGAGCCAGGGAATGGAGACGATGGTGCAGAAAGGGGAGCTCATCCATTAACCAATGCATTTGGTTATGTGGAAGTGTATTTCTGTAAAGCAGTAACTTTTCTAAAGCCAATGCCCTGTTCTCACACCGGGACTCCTGCTCAGGTTCACACACACTGTGCCCCAAGGGGGCAGAGATTGAGGATAACCAGAACCAGCAGCTCCTCAATCTCCTGCTGAAGTGCTCAGAGGGGTGAGAGCAGAAGTGCCACAAACAGGCACTTGAGGAGACACAGCATGTTCTGTATCAACCATGGAAAGGCAGCAAACAGAGCGCTCTGGGCATGTCTTACTTGCTGTGAGTGGCAGAAAGAGGGAAATAAAGTGCATTATTAAATCACCTACAACAAACAGCTTTTATCAGAGCTCAGCCAGTGATTCCTGTTACAAATCTGTAAAGTGTATCCTATAGAAGCGCAGTCTCAAAGTAGTACTACATAATTACAAGCACTGGAATGTAAAAAGGCCAAAAATAAATTGGTAGTTGTCCTGCAGGAACAATGCTATCTACACTGATTGACAAGCTTTCACCACTGCTCCTTGCCTTGAAAAAAACCAGCACACATACTGTGCACAGTTCCAGCACTAATAATTTCACATCTATCATTGTTCATTACATAGCTTATTAAAGATCAAATTTTAATCTTATTATAGAAAGTACTATGAAACAGCAAATAGTTGTTGCCATTTCCCAATTACACAACTGAAACAAACACTTCACCATGGACAAGGGGTTCAGCAGACACCACACAGTCCTGTCAAATGGCAGCAAGAAAAACAATGCATCGAGATTTTTTTAATGTTCTGTATGTAATCATCTTATTATTCTCTCCAAGTTAAAATCCAATGGATACTACCTATTTAAACCCTTAAAACTGCAAGTAACAATGAGAAAATGTCATGTCCAACATTCCTGCATACCCCCTTGGAAATTTCCAAGAGCAGCAGAAACTCCAGTGCAGGCTGCTAGGCTGGCTGCCATGGAAACAGACAGTGCTGGAAACAGGGCTGTTTCCTTTAAATGAAAAGCTGTTACACGGAAAGCCTCCATTTCTTTCTGCCAGCTGCCAACAGCTTTCCTGCAGGCGGTGCCCCGTGGACGCTGAGGCCGAAGCACAGAGGGCAGAGGCTCCGGCGGGCGCTGCAGTGGCAGCGGGCACTGTGGGTGGACACAGAGCTGTCCCCTGCGCCCCGCGGCTGGAGCACTCGTACCCTTAACGTGAGCGTGTCACCAGCATGTGGCAGTGAATAGAGCAGAGAATTCCACCAGGTGCAGGTGAACTCCGGGAGTGATCCAAGCACCAGCTTTGTCCTGGAATTGTGGCCCAGCTGCACAGGGCAGCAGCTACAGCACCGCAGAAGCGGAGCACCGAGTGCTCTCTGTGCACCCTGCACCGATACCCGGCACCCCAAACCCCGCCTGCCCGCCCCCAGAAGTTTGTATTCTTGAAACACCCTAACTTTAAGCTAGCTTAATCTTCCAGGGATAAGTTTTGCTTTCTCCTGAGTAGAGATTGTTTCTCCCTCAACTCTATGACGAGGTATTGTACTCTATTTATTAAAAAATGGTTATTTTTTCCCACTAATATTTGGTCTGCGAATAAAAAAAAAACCAGCAGAAAGCATATTTTGTACAGTAAGTAAAAGAAAGAGCAGGTGATATGCAAGGTACATAATTCAGGAAGGTTATGGAATATGGTAGTTTGCACATGGTATTACACATTCCAGCAGTCCAAAGTCAGAAATTTGTCAATATAATGTTCACTACATTTATATGGGATATCAAAGAAAGAGAGGAGGGAAAACCACAAAAATAGCTACCTTTAATTCGATGGAAATTATTCTAAGTAAATTGTATGGAATTTTAAAGATAAAATGCATTTAAAATTGTGGCACTCGTTCCCCATCAGCCTGAAGACAGTAATACAGCATTTTAAATACTCTCAGTTTTACAACAAAAATAATTCATCACCAATTCATCATGTAAAATATATCAGACATCATTTAATCATGGGTGAATGCCTTCAAAATTTTCATGTATGCCAAGCTTTAATTTTGAAAAGGAACTATTTTACTTAGTTTAACTTGCTTTTGTTAAAAAAACCTTACTTACTTGTTATATAATTTTTATGGGTTTTTTTTTTTCATTATTGTATAAGCAACTTTTCTGCTAAGACCATATCCAAAATAATTAAGAAAAGTTGAAGCAGCTCTTTTGCATATTCATTTTAAGCAATTATTCAGTCATACTTCCATTTCAGCTTAGAAATGTACTGTATAAGTGTAAAGTATGTGAAAGGAGACTACTGAGGGCCATTTCAGATAATCTCTGCAGAATTCTGGAGGGAAGCCCTGCAGGACCTCCAAATCTCTTAAATGACACCACCGTGATTTAAAGCTTTTTTTGTCTGTAGCCAGTGTTGATGCTCAGTTAAGTGCTTCCAGCAGTAACAGCATCCACTGAAAGCAGAAAATGAAAACGTAGATGGCAAAAAGACCTGCATGTAAATTGAACATTTCAAACAAACATATGAACTGTAACAATATCATTAGCTGAGAGGCTTAAATGACTAGGATATAGGAGAATCTGTATTGTATCCTATTGCTATGGAACATGTTGCTTAGAAACAAGCCAGAACATACACAAGCCTCCAAACAAATTACTGGGATGTCTGCTGGATTAATATATATATATATGTATGCACAGATATGTAAAAAGCAAAATCTATACTTTTTATGATCCTGTTTAAATCTTTAAAATAAGAAAAAATCATTACCATCTTGAGTGAGGTCTCAATTAACTAAAGCTTATATTTCCATTTCCTGTAAAATTGCACAACTTAAGTATATTAACACTAACATTTTATAAATCTGCAAGTATTACTCTGCTTAGTGCAGACGTCTGAATTTTTAAAAAATAATCTGCATTTCCTCAAATACTACTATTAGCCAAAAAGTGTACTGTCAAGGGACTCATGACACTTGAGTTTAAATTCTACATCTATTACAACTTCCTTTGTGATAATTTGGAGTGTATTACATTGAATGATGACAGATGATTTCCAGCCAAGCCCCCTCCATTGTCCACGCTATTCCTAGGCACAGCAAACAAAATGCACACCCAAGCAGATTCTCCAACTCAGGAGACTACGCATTAATTCAGAACAGAGGAAGGTGGATTGCCACTGAGCTGCCTGATGGCAAACGGGGATGTGAGCAGTGGTACTGAGTCAACTCTGCTACAGACAGCTCCAGACTGCAGATGCTCAGTGGGTGAGCCCAGCTGATCACAGGGATGGGGAAATTGCTGCATTAGGGAGGACCCTGCACTAGAGACTGAGGCTCACACATGTTGTGTTGGATGTGACAGGAAAGAAGAATCCCCCAGCAGAGCAGCAAAGCAGACGGTGGTTTCAGAGTGTGGTTTCATAACTCAATATGATCTAACACAGGATTACCAATGAAAAGCCAATGGTCTGTGCCTCCCTCCAACCCCAGCTGCTTCTGCTGCTTTCACACAGGCAGAGCTGCTTCCTGTCAGGTCCGTGCTCTGGCCTGGCAGCACCATGAAATAAATGCTCCTCAGCAATACCCGGTCACTGATGCTGCTCACTGCGGGCTGTGTAACTCCTGATGCCAACACGAGAAAGAGGCTGGCAGTAAGCAGGGTAGGGCTGGATGGGAATACACCTGGCTCTAGGCAGCAGCAGTCTTAACCCTAACCTTTTATAAAAACTTCAAGAAACCTTATAGTTGCTGTAGCAAGTTTTTTAAAAGCTCTTGGTTAGCCACCATCATCTTCTAATTGTAGACAGATTACATACAAAATCAAATTACTACATCGTAGTGTTGGTTTATTGAAGCAGTTAAGCATGTGTTTATTATAATAGTATTACAATATATTTATTATTCAACTGCTACACTGAAGAAGAAAATTCTGTGGAGTAAGTGCTGATTTACTTTTACGACATACAATTATGCCACTGACATTGAAGAGACTGTTTATGGTAGAGTTTAGCACAGCCCCGCAGGATCAGTAAACAGAATTTACAGTGCTTCCTTTATTAACAAAGGAATAACACTTTTTTTACCAGTATTTTTTCTCATTATCTGTGTCTCAAGAAACATACCTGATGGACTACCACTGATAAGGGGTCATAAAAACATCTCTAAACACCAGATAACACAACTTAGAGCTTTTTCTTTATAAAAAACCCCACCACATCAACCAACCCCAACAAACCAAGAGCAGGTTCTTTATCATGCCAGGCCAGGAAAGCAGAAGAGGCCCAGAGTATCATCAATACTCAACATGCCAGCAATAGCAGGAAGTCTGTTGAATAAACAATTCTCATGCAACATGGATTTGATTGCAAGGGATGAGGGGAAGAAATCCTTCCTGACTACACCTGGTAATCTGTTTCTCAGGCAGCACAAAGACAATTCCAGTGCATACCTGAGAAATCCACTCATTCTGCCCCGTATCCTGTTTCAAGCACTTGCCAGTCTCCAGTTCCTCACAAACCAGTAAATTTAAAATGCAAAACAAATCCCGGAAAGAAATTATGTTTCCAGGTGGAAATAAAATTTCCTTCCCGGCTAGTTTTTTTTTTTATTATTATTATTTAGACTCGCCTGCAGTCAACTGGTTAACTTTGAAACTCAGATTATCATATGAAAAATACGGTGCAAACAAACTGGGATCCAGCCTTGTTTTAAATCCCACCTAAGAACCAGACTGATCTGTTTCATCTATTTAATACTGTGTCTTCAAGAGTTCTGCATGGTCATGCAGCTCATCCATCTTTACATTGAAACAACTTAGGGTATAAAACAAGACGTCCTCAACTCTCTCCAGTGCTGTTAGAAACCTTTCAATCTGCAGTCCAGATACATTACCAGCTCCTAACACATGCACTGTTTGATGACACTGAATCTTCCTTATGCAACTATATGCACATTTAAGGCTTTTCACTTGAATTTTCCAAATGTTTTGGTTGCTTACTTGAGAGTGCTACAAGATGCTGCAGGAGGTACAGTAAATGGTACAGGAATTTCTGAAAAAGCTGTTTAGTTGGCACTGTGTGATTGACCTCAGAGACAGAAAATAGCTTCGTTCCTTGCTCATACAAAAGGTGATTTTGACCAGAGATAAAAGTAAGAACTGTTTTCACAAAAAAGACAATATGCAACAATAGTATCTGAGCTGTTTACAGAAAAGTAGGGTAATTAAGAGGATTACCTCCCATGATACAGGATGCTGTGATGTGTATCAATAGCCCAAGCAAAGAGAAAAACATCTACTTTGCAATCTAAACTGCTAAGGTCCTTAACACTAATTTGCTGAAGACAGTGTTGGGTTTCTTGTTTCCATCAAAAATCTCTTTCCTTATAAAGAAATACTAAGTAAAAAAAATTGCACCTCACAGTTCTCTTAAGGTACTCATTGCTGAAAGCAGCAGTGTACTATCTCAGGATTTTTAGATTTATCAAACCTGGGCGAAGTAGCTTATGAAACAAAGGCACCTTTTGAATTACGGGATCTCTACACACTTCACGTGAGAATTCACATGGCAAAACAGGCTATATCATTTTAAGGAAAAAGAAAGGAGGAGGAAAGAGGAGGGCAAAAAACCCAGACAGAATGGCAAAAATTAATTTAGAAGATACTCTTCTGTAAAATAAGTTGTCTTACAACTTACATTTTTAACAAAGTAAAATATGTTACCTGTAGTATTATTTAAATAGGATTAAACTAACAACTGCAACTGAATTTTTAAGAATCTATAAATATCTGAACTACATATTTCATAACATTATAAACTGGAAACCTGAAGCTCTGTTTTAGTTTCTCTTGATGTAAATCAAGCAGATTTGGAGCGTTTTCAATAATTCATTCTATATACCACAAGAAAGAAAATTAGTGTTTTTCTAAGCTTTAGAAGGAGGAAAGGCTGGAAGAGAAGATCCTGTAGTCAATCAAACTCTCAATATGAGGTTCATTATTTTAATCATTACATTGCCAAACTTGGGAGAGATAAAAAGGATAAGCAATATTCACTAGGAAAAGTGAAAATGGAGAACAGGTACTAAAACACAGAAAAGGAAGCAAAGATAGTGATTATGGAAAACAATTATATCTTCTTTTATGCACTGAATAATTTAAGCTCTAAAATATTCATTAATTTAGACTGGCAGAGTGTCCCATAATTGCAGGTTTTCTGCTACTCTGACAGACCATCATTACTGTAATGTACATTCTTTCATCCACTTTCCCCATAACTGACATGCTTGAAGAGGCCTGAAGATAATCATTACCGTGGTTACTCATTAGCCCACCTACACCACCTTCCTGCTGGGTTTTGCCATGTTTTTCTGCCCTTTATTTCTTGGTAGCTTACGGTTTGTTTCCTACAGTAGTTTTCACTCCTCTGACCCTCTGAACCTCCTCACTTCCTTCTCTCTGCTGCTGTCGCCAGAGCCTCAGCAGCAGCAGGGCTTTAACCGGGCCTGTTCTGAGCTGGGAGGCAAACACACCCCCAGCAAGAGGCCACTGCTGGCCCTGGCTTTGTCACTGTCTCCCAGCCAGTACTGTCCTGCCACAAAGGAAGCAGAACTGTTCTGCTCTCAGTCACTGCCACATGCAGCAACACTCAACCTCTTATTACCTTTCTAATCAATAACAAACCTTTGGTATCAGTACATTGAATAAAAATCAGTGTTTTCTCTAGTTCTAACTTAAAGCTAAGTAATGGGGTTTTTAAACTAACCTGTCATGTACTGAATTTAATACTGGATATGGCTATCTTTTTGCCATTTTAAACATTAATTAAGGTCCAAATTAAAAAAAAAAAAATTCACAAAACCCCCAAACCCAGAATTTAAATTCTGAGAAAGGCAGTATCTCATGTGTAACTCTTGCCACCACCCTGAGGGAGAACTCCCTGAATTATCAGGCAATCCACAGATATCTGGAGGAAAAGCCAAGGCAGAGTACTGCAAAAGGAAAGCAGGAATTTTGTCTACTACAAATACAGTTTGTGTCCTATTGATTAAGAAGCTGGAGTTGAGACCAGAGCTGCAAGAGCCTGGTGTGGTAACTCCCACCAGTGTCAGACCTCCAGAGGTCTCTTCCTTCTCCTCCTTCACCAGGGCCGGCTGGAAGAATCCTGCCCGCCAGGAGTAAGACAGCTTCCCTGCCTCAGCAGCACTATTGCCTCAGCCCAACAAAGATTACTTTAAATGAATCTCGTATAGTTCTATTTTTCAGCTTTAAATGATGTCCCAAATATTCTCAGACTACTGCTATTTTAGAAACTAATGGCTGTGCATTTTATCAATTTAATGCCCAGTCAAAACCCAATAACTTAAAAAGATATAATGTGGTTTGAAAAGCACATGTCTCAAAACCAGAATCAAATCTAATTCAAAGTATGAGGGAAGAAGGGAATTCCAAAGAAAGAAAAGAGCTGAGAATAGCAGTGTTGAAAATGAGGTAGCAGTACGTCTAATACTAAAGGTTTGTGGGGTTTTATTTTTACATGCCATATTTAATGATGTTTATTTCATTATATTTATTTCAATAGTGACATTTTGAAGCACTTCATGCAATATTCACAGGACAATTTCAGAGTCCTTCATTAATTCAGCATTAAATGATACTCTGAAAAGACTACTTGATCGCTCATTTTTCCTCATACTACAATTCCTATCAAGCTATCATCATCGTTATTTTACTAGTCTCAGGTAAAATTTAAATTCAGCTTTTAGAGGTTTCTTCTTCAGAGGGAAAACACTATCTCATTTAATGTACAAAAACTCTTCCTGACCTACAGCATTACATCAGACATGCTGGTGAACTGAATGTGCCCAGGACTTCTGCATTCTCTGTCCCCCAACCAGCAAGTGACTGACCTTCCTTGAGACTTTTCTGGCTGTTCACCTCAAGGCATTCCTTCTCCTTCAGTGGCTTAAGATCTCCTGCAGGTAAGATCTCGGAAAAGCCCTGCTGCTGTTTCTTGGAGCTATCGATCATGGTGGGAATCCTTTAGAATGGCAACATCCAGCACCGAAAAAAACGCAGGCCTCAGTGGGCAGCGGTGCAGCGCGGTCCGCACGGGGCCCGGCGCGGAGACCTACGGCAGCAGCCCCGGCGCCGCCGCGCCGCCCATGGCGCTGCCGCTGACGGCTCGGCTCGGCTCGGCTCGGTTCGGCTCAACTCAGCCCGCCCTGGCTCGGCTCAGTTCGCCCTGGCTCGGCTCGGCTCGGCTCAGTCCGCCCCGGCTCAGCCCGCCCCGGCTCGGCTCAGCCCGCCTTGGCTCGGTTCGACTCGGCTCAGCCCGCCCCGGCTGCGCTCGCCGTGCCCGCTCCGAGCCCGCAGCCCGCTCTCACCGCGGGCACCGAGCATGTGAAGCACAACTCCCAGACTCCGCCTCTCCTCCCAGACAGACTCTCCCCCTCTGCCTTTAGTTACGCTCGCTTCCTCTGCACATTGGTCTTTCAACATGCAGCTCGGTGGTCAATCATCTGACAAAGAATGAGTCAAGCGGTTAAAAATAAATCCAGCAGTTGCTGGAGCAGCATTCGCTGATACCTAAGACAAACTACTGCTGGGGGCTTCTCTCTCTTTCCCCCTTCCTTCTCCCTGCCGCCACTCCTCGGAACACTGCTGCAGGCAGCAGAAATACTTCATCTTTGCCTGACCGGCACATTCATTACTCATTAAGTTACACCAGTAAACAAAGCTGCGCAGTGGCGTTTGGAAAAGTTATGTTGAGGAATCTTCCCACCCACCCAACCCCAGGTCTGGTTCCAGAGACATTTATCTAGCAGAGGTAACTGGGAAAACCAGTGATGATTTCCATGCCTTTCCCTGCAGTATGAGAGACTCTGTTCCTTGGTGTAAATATCTAAGCCCTGAGTATTTTATTATTTTCCTTTTTGCATTAGTTACACATCTCATTATTCCCAGCAGTTTCAGGAGTATTTCCTCCCACAGCTTCTGATCTGCCATTCTCTGCAGCATATCCCATTTATCTTACATGAGTCATCAACTTCAGTGTCAACCTGGAAGATTTCAGGGAAATGGATCCCCTCTAATTACCTGGCATTGGCCATGAGGGAACAGCAGACGAGTCTGCATTTAATTTCCTGTACTTAGAGAAAATAAACGATACATAATGTTAAAGAGTCTCTACATGTCAACTAGGTGTATTTTCCCTTCCCTTTGGCCTAAAAATGCTATCATTGCACACATTTTCCACACTTCTACTTTGTATTTTAAACCTTTCAACCCACAATTATAAAAGACATCTCCATTCAGATAAAATGTTTCACTTCCATAGACTCAGATTTGAAGATATCGATATACATTCAGATACAGAATTTCTAAAACTGGAAACTAGAAAAAAACCCATCTTTTCCTCTTTGGATCGTTCTACTAGACAAGCACTGAGCACTTACTCTTCACCTTGACAGTGCACTCCCGAGGCAAGTGATACCACAGGGTGTGAAGCTGCCTGACCCAGCCAGCAGGATTTGGAAGCCTCTCCCTGTTTGCCTTCTGCTGGGAGAAGGGAGACCTAGATCTGCTCAGAACTGCAGACTTGGTGAGCTCACCAGGCTTTAGCAACCTCTTGACATGTAAGGAGCTGACAATACAGGCAAAAAGCTTTGCAACATGAATGATTTGGGGTCACTTTCCCAGCCTAAAAATCAGTTGTCTGCACATCATTTGTATAAAAAGTATCAGCTTAAATTACGTTCTGCTTAAATACAAGTTACAGACTATTCCAATGCATTTGCTTTTGCAGTGATTTTTACTGAACACAAGAAAAAAAATACTGTGGAAAAGCTCCTTCATAAATCATATTAACTTCCTCACTGCCTGCAGCTAAACACTTACCGTGCATAAGAAACAAAATTACTGTTGAGAAACTCCACACATTCAGAAAATAAAAACTCAGACAAGCAAAATACAAACACATACTGCTTAAACACACATTAAACTCTGACACAGTCAATAAACAGAGTCTTACACACTTGCTGATATAACAGATTGTAACTCCACATTTTTCTTGTACCAAGAGAAGTTAATTGTTTGGATGGATGAATTGTATTCCAACAGTGTAACAATGTATCACAGCAGAAGTTTCATGGAAAGGGTACAGTGCACTTCACACAGTCTGAACTGATTTCCCAATGATTCAGAAAACAGAGTATTTTGAAATTTTAGAAGTTCCATGCTCTAATGAGGAAGTGTGTAATTAAAGAACCCAGAGGAAGACATTTTCCTTCAAACACCATATTTCTGAAGGAAGTTCTATCCATTCCTATCTGTTTATAGTGCTTTATATAAACCGAGAGTGCCCAGTGCTCAGGTGAAAGCTGATCACAGTAACAGCAGCTGGGTGGGAGCAGTTCAAGCCTTCAGGAGCATTTGTCTTGTTCAGAAAGATGAGTTTAGCCAGGAGTTCATGCTATCCACTCTCCCCCTTCCCAAAGGTAGCCACCCCTCAGCAGATCAATGTGCTTATGCTTCAGCTACTTGGAGTTATACCTTGTATTTTGCTTCAGTTTCACCTCTTAGTTCAATACAAGCTTAACACAGAGATGAACATTTTAAAAGACCTTTAAGAGGTCTGATCAAAATTGCAACAAAAATATGCAAAATCTTTAGTAAGAAAAGCAGGAATCATAGAATTTTTGAAAAATAAGAATGAGGAAATTTTTGTACAGACTAGGAGAGATGAATGGTCAAAACGATGCTGTGTATTTTTCATGTAACCAAATATTGCCCTTGCCAGTAAATGCTATACAATATGGAATAGCTGGGTGAGGGCAGATATAACAAATGAAGACAAAGAAAAGATGTCTTTGAAGAAGGAAATAGTTCTGCTCCAGATTCAGTTATACTGTGAATATTGAGAATATCTGGATATTCTGCTCAGGGAAAAGTTTCTCTTAAATCACTGCATGAAGAATAACATTTATCTCTCACATCATGAAAGAAATATTCCTATTCCAACAACCTCTTGTTTTCCCAGCAGTCTTGAATATACATTATTCCAAGCTCAATGGGTAACTTGGTTTTACTGGTTACTTGAGTGTGCAACAATACAGTTCTTGTATTTGTAGTGATAAGGCTTCAAAGAAAAACTAATCATCATCCCAACATGTCTGTTGGAAAAGTCTAAAACTCTGAGACAGTTCCACAGGCCCCTGGGGGCATCTCAATTCCCAGCTCCACAGCACTGCAATGTTGGAAAAGTGCATGTTCTTCTGATGGACTTTGTCAACATTCCTAAGAGCTGTACTAGAGGGAACAGAAACACTGTTAGCATGTTCCAGTACTAAATTCACCTGCTCACTACCAATACCCAGGTGTTCAAAGGTGTCCTGAGCAGGTCCCATGTGAAGCAAGGCAGAGAGCTGCCTGTTATCCCTAGTGCTGACCCACCTGCCATTTAAGGACTCCCTTTTCCCTGCCAAATGAAATAAATCTGTAACTCCTCTAGAATGGTTCACATACACTCTGACCTTTGACTGCTAAAGCACCACAATGACTCCTCAGATTCCCTCATGCACTTTCAAATCTGATGGTAATTTTTTAAGCTCTTATGAACTAGCAGAAGTTATGTCATGAGCCATCACCACCACAATGATACATTAAACACGCTGCCTATGTTTGGGCAGTATCTGCCTTGAAGATTGTTTTGACAGATAAAAACTGCTTTGTATTTCAGTTACTTTCGTTGTTGGTTTTAAAGGACCCTAATTCCACGTTTATCTTCAAAGAAATGATGACTTTACAGGTGGGAACTTAATACTTTCCCATTCAAATCACCCATTTTGGCCTACCACAAAAAAATCTTCCAGAGTGAATACTAGTGAAACAATAGCAACTTGTTTGTTCTTTGACTATTCTTTATTTTAGCAGTCATACAGTTAATAGAACAACCTATGAATTAGGCAACATAAATTAGGGACAGAAAAAGCTTGGGATCTTTCAACTCCACTCAGAGTTTGAAATGATTTGTGTTCAGTGTCTAAAAGTGAGCTGGAATTTGGATTGTCATTTGAAATTGATGGCATTGTTAAAAAATTTTTCAAATTGCAAATTTTTCATCTTCTCTTCCTGCTGCTGACTATTTAAATAGAGAATGTTTTGTAATACAAAATACAGTAATTTCCAAACTAAACATTGGACATAAAACCTCTGCAATTTGAGCATGTACCTTTTTCAACAGAGCTGTTTTTTAACATTACAAATAGCAAAATGACACTGAGGACCACAGAGAAACCTATAATGACATAGAAACAACTGGCTGAGAGACCAGTTGCTATCAAACAACAAAAGCAAAGTATCTCTTTCAGATGAAAGAAAATCTTGAGTTGTGCATGTTGTATTTTTCAATTACAGGTTTAAACTCCATTACAAACTGCATCAGTGTATACAAACCAGAGGCTGAAGTAAAACACACACAACAAGCTCTTGGTTTCAGTGAAAATTAAATCTGTTAGAATTTGCATTATTTTCAGAGGGCAGAAGTACCTCTCATTTGAATTTCAATTTAAGTTCAATATATTGCATAAGAGTGGGTGAAATGAAGAAAAAAAGGCCTCAGAATGGAACATCTCTGTTAGTTTCATAAACCAGAATCCAGTAACATCTCAGTTAATAGCAATATATTGCACAAGTTTTTCATAAATGTTTGCTTTACATCTAAGGTCATCAGCGCTTGCTCCTTCCATTCTTCTGCAACAAGGACTTCCAAGTGTTCTGCCAGCCTTCAGCCGACAGCAGAAGTGTTATTTAAAAAGTGGAAGTGTCCAGCAGACATTAACCAGAATTCCAAAGTACAGAAGGAAGCAGTGCTGCCCCACGGTACCTCCCCAGTGCCTGCCTGTCTGCCCCCACAAGAGACCCTGATCTGGGTGAAGCATCAGTGATCTGCTGAGTGACATCACTGACTGGGAGTCACTTCAAACCTTATTAAACATCAAGTAACTAAGCAACAATTGCCTTAACAGCACATTCCAACTCTTCACATCATATGGAACTCATTCCTTTGCAATCCCATCAAAAAGCAAAACAAACCAAACCAAACGCCCTCGGGTGTTTAAACTCTTTCACTACCACAAAAACATTTTCAAGTGGGAAAGAAGCCTAATTACTTAAATATCTATTTCACCTTGACTTTACATACACCTTGATGAATATCTTGGTGCTTTATATTGTGCTAGGATAATCTAGGTTCTTGATCATGGTGTAATAATTTCTTCACATAGGAAAACAGTGTTCTGACTACACAAACTAAAGCATCAGTTTACATAAGCCCTATTACTTCTATTACTTCTATAAACATTAAGAACATTACTTCAAATTATTAATTAAGGGGATTTGTTTTGGAGGAGTTCTGTTCTGCCTATATTCTCCACCATCATGGCAACAAAGACCCAAACAACACAAATAATGGTCACCATCTACCTCAGTCACCCTTCCCAGAAAAATACCAAACACTTACAGTGATGTCAAATTTATAAGTCTGCATGTTCTACTTCTCCCACTAAAACCCACACAAATTCCTTTTAAGGGAGAACATATGTTGGCAGTGTTCACTGCTTAAATGAAAACTACCTTCCATTTGGTCTTGCCCATACATACATTTAAATTAATAAATATTTTTAAAATGTGTATATAAAGTATATAAAAACATGCATTTTTTATATATTTAACTGTACAGATCTACGTTTAACTGCATAGATATATCCTGTAGAGGACAATATTTAGTCATCCACTGTGCTACTTCTGATTTGAAAAAGGTGCCTAAAATAAGTGCTGCACACCCATTACCACTGTTTGCTCCATGTTACCTTCTTGTAGTGGCGCTGTTACAAGCTGACACTTCAATGACAACATTTGCAGTTAGGACTTGGTTCTAACAACTTAAACAATTATACAAGGGAATTTAAAATTAACATTATTTTCTAGCTATGCATTGAGTTATGCACAAGGAACTTCAAGAAAAAAGGTCAGAATAAGATCTCAATAAGTTTGATCAAGTGATCTCTTTAAAGGAAAACATACTTTCTGTATCTCCTGTAATCACTCAAATGCCAGGACCTCAAACAGGATTTCATATATACCAGATGCCTTGAATTGAGTCAGTCACAGGTCATGTCTCCTGTGTTAATCTCTTCACAATAAGCAGATAATTAAAAAAAATAATATCTATAAATCAAACTAAAATGATGGAATGTTTGTTTAGAAGTTTACCAAATGGAATGACCCTGCTGGAATTCTTTCATGTAGCCTGTGAAAATGTCAGAATATATTCCATTTAAGAGGTCACAGTCCCTAGAGATCTCTGAGTTTTGGCTTGTATGTCTTTTCACATGCTTTAATATTTGAAAATTGTTCCTTGTAGACACTGACTGATGGCCTGGGAATGCTAGGATTGTGGGAACTGGCAGTACCAATGACAAAGACAGACTTACTGGGAAATCAGTACCTACTCAGTTTGCGCTCTCCTCTCAGAACAGATAGGATGACATTCAAATATTTACAGGGAGACCAAAGGACATTTGTTTTTTCTACTGACATGTTAAAAAAACAAACCAAACCCCAAAAACAAACTCCCCCAAAAAACAGAGCACTCCCAAAAAAACCACAGCATAGAGACAAATATATATTAATTACAATATGCTGTGTGTTCTTAGCAAAGATTATTTAGTAGAATATTTGCATTGGATGTTCCATGGGCTATTAAAACCTTAATGGTAAGACAAACCCCAGAATCAGTAAGGCTGGCAGCAGCCTCTTGAGATCCCCTGGCCCAAGCCTTGCTGGAGCAGGGTCAGCTGGAACAGGATTGCCCAGGACAGTGCCTAGTCTGATTTTTAGTATTTCCGTGGGTGGAGATTCCACGGCCTCTCTGGGCCACCACTGTATACACACACATTATTTATGCACTACACTATAAATGCACACACACATTTCTACTGTAAACATACTGAAATTGGGCACTTCTTCATTTAGATAGATCTTTCAGGATACAGCTCCTTTGAGGTCTGGTTTTTGGGGGATTTTTATGTTTGGTTTGCTGATGTTATTGGTGGTGGTGGTGGTGTTAATCAGAATATCTGCATGCTGTTTTCCAGATCTCACTGCTTTCAGCTTAGTGATTATGAAACTGCTGAATTTAAGATGACATTTTCAATTATATTCCCTGCCAAGCTATTACTTTAATCAGAACTAAGGTTTCCATTAGCTGTTCTCTAGTCTTTCCACTAGCCATCTTTTCTACACTGTGTCTCTCCCAGCTCTCTCACGAAAAAAAATTCTAAGCACAGTGCTCTACCTATACATCATTACAAGAGGAAAAAACACACCTAATCACTGATCTTAGCAGAGTGGAGAAAAACCACTGTCATACACAGATGCAAGGAGAATGTCCCAAATCTCACCTGATTCCCTAATATCAAATTTGCAGTTAAAATCTATTAATTGCACGGAGGATTGAGAATTTGTTCAGAAGCCATACAGCTATGCCAAGAATGCACGTTACCAGTGCTACATACTGAAGGAGTGGAAGATAAGAGATAACAGACAAACTAATATACCAGAACTCTTTTAAGATGCCAGGAAAAATCCCTTGGATCATCAAATTTATTTAAGTAATACCATTAGGTTAAGTGGGATGTGGATTTCATTCAGTTATTTTAAGAACTGTGTCTCCCAGCTGACTCGACTGGTCCCTTAGGAGGACTCAATATACACCATTTGGAGTATTTGTTTTTGTTTGGGTTTGTGTTGGGTTTTGTGTGTGTGTCTGTGTTCCATCTTCCCCTGAATTCCCTACAGTTCCCCACAAGTTCTCCAGCCCCAGAGGAAGCTGCAATTCTCACTTGACCTTCGGTGCCTCAGGGTCTCTGCTCCTGACTGTCCCTGTTCTGACACAGCCAGGGGCACTCCTTTCTTTGGGCTGCTTTCTCCTAATTGAGATTTACCAGTCTTGCTTTTACTTTAAGATGTTCACTGTCCCAAGGCTTCTTTTCTACAAAACATCCAAGACTCTTGGTTCTTCTCTCAATTAGGCCTGTTCTGCTGGAGACCAGTTGCTGCCAGCCATGGGAGGCACAGCACCACCTTCTCTACCCTCCTCCAGTTCATGATGCACAACCCCAAAAAGAAGCAGAAATCCCATTCCTATGTTGGCTGTGAGTTTGGAGGAGCAGACACCTCACAGCCCCCACTGCCTGGAACAGAACTGCTTCTCCACACCACACAAAGGGCAGGGAATGGGCATACTCCCCTTCTGACGGGGTTTGTAGCCAAAATGCAGAGCTGAAGGGCAGACAGTGGCCCGGACACGTGCCAGTCACTTATCCACCCGTTTTACAAGAATATAACCAGGCTCCCATACATGTCTCTTTTTCAGAAACTAGTAGTCACTGTCACAAGAAGAGTCTGGCACAATGAAATAGTCACGGAACCCACTGCAGAGCCAAGAGAGGCTGCTGTAAAACACAAGCTAGGAGCTTTCTATTTTACATGTACCTTGAAATAATGATTGCATGGCTCCTCACACCCAGCCCTTCACAGCTCCCTCTTCCAGCCAAAGTGGCATGCTCACCAGTTCTGGAAAAGTACTAATTCAGCATGCAAAAAGCTCTGGTCATGCATTGCTTCCTTTTTTTGATGGTATCTACATGTGCAATCCCTTCCCATCATTTGGCTCTGAAACAGCAGGTTGGAAAGCTGCAGGCAGCATCATTCCTATCCACCCGCCTGCTGTCAGCAGCAGACAGCCTATCCTTCCCTCCCTTGCCACCTCCTGGGTCTCAGACAGAAGCTCATCAAACTCTGGTACAGTGTGTGGGCAGCACATTGTTCTGACTGGTACTTGGGCTGTGCCACACCGCTGCTACTCTTGTCAGTCTTCCTCCACCGCAGCCCAACTCAACACCCAGGCTTCAGTCTTCTCCCTCCTGCTTCCAAAAAGCCTCATCCATGTCACTTTTCCCCCAAGCTGTCGTTCCTAAGGACACAGCATCTTGCCTAAAAAGCACATATACTGGACCCAATCTGGCATCCTTTGGGCAGGGATGCAAACGCTAAGCCTGTTTTCCCAACTCCATATTTGTGTGCAGCCCCACTACTCATGGGAGGGACTGTACACCCATGGCTGTCATGAGACTGCCAGAATCACAGACACATCTCTGTCAGGAGGTGACAAGTGTGAAGAGCAGAACCAACGAAATAGGAACTTTTGCTGCTTTTTAGCAAGTGGAGCAAGACTTGGCCTCCAGAGAACAGGCACAATAAACCACAGCAATACACAGAGCACAGGCTTACATGATCATTGCACTGTATGCACTGCCTAATTATCCAGAAAGATGCAGACTAATGAGAACCTGAAATTAGTTTCATTAGTAATACAGTATTGCCCACAGCCATGAACTTGAAAACAGCTCAAATGAAATAGGAGAACCTTAAAATTGTGACAGCCCAGGAGACCGACATACAACATCCACCTCCTAAAATTATCCATTTGTCTTTGTTCAGGGAGTAAATACCTGCATGTAATAAGTGACTAGAAAATCTTAAGCTCCTAATGCACTCCAACTGTTTTGTTATCGATCCTCTGCTGGAAGTTAAAACCTCTTTGACAGAGTTGGCACAGCATATAAGTATTCCTTTGTAAACTCAAGGGACAATAATTCCACTGGAGCTTAAGATAACCATGAGAATTTCCAGCAAACCCACCGAGCCCTGCCCACCCGAACTCTTAGGCCTGCTTTGCTCTGTGACTGGGATCTCTGGGACAGAGGGCAGGGGAGAGGAGGAAAATGTGAAAAAGGAGAAGGTAGTAACAGCTCCAGTGACTGTTGGCTCACCAGGCATGCTGAGATTACCTCCATGGTAAACAAAACCAAACCAGAGCAGAAGCCTCCTACCCTTGCAGTGACATTGGAAATGCTGGAAACAGAGTTTCTGTACTAACTTGTGCAAGTCGGCTTAACAACATTGCAGAACACTAGAACAGTTCAGCCTCCTACTGGAGTATTGCCAAAAGACTCATTCAAGTAAACAAAAGGTTTAAAGGATCGCTACCAAAGCTCACAGTGAGCATAATGCTTCCTGCATAAAAATACCCTACCAAAAATACCCTTAAACATTTCAGAAATGTTTAAGTGCCACTGTATTTCTGTGAACTGCAATCTTTTATGCTTATAGACTTTATGAAGTATTGACATGCTAAAATACTCTTGCAAATACCCAATTTTTGGTAAAAAGTAAAAATATTAAATTATTAAAAATACTTTTAATTTGAATCTATCAAGTTCAAAGTACACTTTACAAATTTTCTTCTGACTTTCATCATTTCTACAAAAAATTGTTTCTAACTAAATTAACCAAGATTACTAAATCTGAACTGATGAGCCATAGTTTGGCTGCTCTGGGGCTTTGACAGGGCACAGATACTCATCTCATCCATTTTGGTTTTACAGGAAATTAAGAAAAAAACAAGTTTGCCAGAAGTATACTAATTTTGAATTAAACTTTGTGGGATAGAATGCAAAACATTAAGTATTTACGAAAAAAAAAAAATTTCTTGAAAATTATCCCCTTTAGTCTGATAAGAATACAACTCTCCAAAATATTTCATCAATACTTGTAGTATACACCAGCTGTAGTTTTAAAACTACTTAAAAATCTCCTCCACTCCATTCTAGGTCCCGGAGTGCCCGCTGCTGCTCCGAGCTGCCCCGGCGGGTGAAGCTCCCGGGCCGGACTTCCCAACATCCCGCAGCAGCTGGGCGTGGCAGGAGCGGGCGAGCAGAGTCCCTCGCGGTCCTCGCCCGGCTCCTCCCCGTGCCCCGCGGCCCCGGGCACTCACTCACCATTCTTGCGCTCGGTGAGGGGCGGCAGGCAGGCGCTGGGCTGCAGCGACAGTCCCCGCAGCTCGTGCGCCACGGCCTCGCTGTGCGGGCTGGGCGCCAGGCGCGCCGGGGGCCCGGGCTCGTCCTCGCCGTCCGCCGGCCCCGCGGGCTCCATCCTGGGCACGCCTCGGCGCTCTGCGGAAACAACGAGGCTCTGGTCACTCTCTGCTCCGCCAACACCGACAAACGCTTCACACACTGCTCTGCCTTCACATTTGGGCTTTGGGCAGTTCCTTCGCGCGCAAAATTCAGCTTTAGAATTATGGACGTTACCTACTGATTTCCCACAAATATTACGGGTTGGCAAAAACACAGCCAGGGAATGGATTCCGAGGCAATTGAACAGAGAAGCAGGACAGGTTCTCCGCTGACACTGACAGAAACATCACCCGGCGTTAACCCTCACGATGGATGTCCAGGAGCTCCCGTGCCCCACCCTGTGCTCCCACCCGCGTATCAGCACAACATCGCTTTTTTCCAATAGCTTCTACTAGAGAATGCTGAATTAATATATTGTGCTAACATACAAATGGCTTTTCATCTTTTGAAGCTCTGCACAACTCTCCTTCAGATCCCAAATCAATGTCAGTGTTCATACAGGACTTCACACCACCAAAGGACTGTATTAGAACTAGTTCATCCTCCATCTCCCCAGCAAGGAAGACTTTTGGCCATGAGTATTTTAAAATTATTTTTACTGCACACTAGCTACCTATTGAATAGTTGTATAAAAGTCCCAATTTACTATTTCCTTCCTTTCTACCATTAGTGTAGTACTTCATCTACAGTAACGAGAGATAGAATTAAGAATTACTGGTACAGGCTTTTTATACCTCACAGAACTATCGAGTCATTAAAGTTTCAATAAATCAATATGGACTTCAATGAAGTCCTATTCCTGGATTCTTGGAAACTTGAATGATATGAAATATTAACAACTCAGAAAGATCCACAAAAATGAAGAAATGTCTTATTATTGCGAGATTTTTTTGTTCATTTAAAATTATTTTTCTTAAGAAACACAACTGCTTGCCATACTCAGCCTTAAACTTCAAATATTCTGAATATAAACACTATGTGTGGAGGTGTGTATTTGGAATTTTTAAAATGCAGTACGTTTCAATGATCAATATAAAAATATTTCAAGTGTTACGATATTTAAAAAACCAAGATGACAAAAAATTATCATGACCACCAAAGAATGGCCTACACTACAAAAGGGTAGAGAATCCTGTTCTGAAAGTGTGAATTGAAAAATAAGAAATATAAGCAAGTACTGCTTGATATGCACCTAAATAGAACAATTATCATGGTTAAGTGCATATTTTTCATTATTTTCCCTAGTTACCAACTGGTGCTTTCACATTAAATGAAGACACATTAACTTACTGTTATGCAAGATTTTTTTTCTTTGTTCTTAGCTTTTAGAAGCATAATTTACTCAGCTCTCACTCGATTTCCTGACATTACACTCTCCTCAAACTCCCACTCACCCATACAAATTAAGTACATTATTAACCAAGCAGGTCTCTTCAGAGCAGAATTTAAGTGAAAATTTAGCTGCTTCTCTGTTCATATTCACAGCATTTTATCCACAATTTACGAGTTATGGGTTGCCTTGGAGTCACTTTTCAAAAAGATTAAGCCACGTGAGCTGTATTCGTGCTTTCGAACCAGATGAAATGAATAGAAACACCTTCTTGGACTAAAGGTTTAGCATGTTATGCTGCAGGTTAGCTTTGACTAATTTTTTCCCATGACAGGTAAGTAAATATCATGCTCTGAACGAAACCACCTCGACTTTCACCACTTCAACAACGCACTGTGGAATTGGTAACATGTCCATCTCTTAAATTTGTTTCAGGAATGTACAGAAATGTGCTTTATTGTCCAGATCCAACTGAGAACACAGCATGCAATTAAATGATGTTGATTGCAGCACAGCAGCACAACTCAAAACAAGTTTGACTTCCCACACAAAATGTGCTTGATGTGGTTTGAACATTAATAGATCAGGTTGGAAGGGACCTTCTGGAGGTCATCTAGTCCATCCCCCCGTCCCATGGGATTACCAGCTCTCAGGAACTTGCCTTGTCAGCTTCTGAAAATCTCCAAAGCAGGTGATTTCACAACCTCTGGGTAACCTCACTATGAATCCTTTGTCCATCCTCTTCACACAGAATATCTTTTCCTGCTGATCACGACTCTCAGGTCCCCATTTTCACAGTGGTTTCATACAGTACATGAATGTCATTATTAGGAAACCTCTAAATCCAAAGTTCTCCAGTGCAGAACTCTAACCCTAATTTTCAACTTTCCAATTCACAGTCAAGTCACAGATATTGCACTTCCCTTTTCCTAAATCTTTTAGACAGGCTGTTAAAAACCCAGGTAGGTTCTCAAATGATCCTTTAACAGTAGAACAATCCTATTGCTATGTTGAGACATAATCTTTGAACAAAAGACACCCTAGAATTCCCAGAAAGTCTAAATTCCTCAAATTCTTTACTCATATCTCAAATTACATTTTGCTCTCATTTCTTTTCATTATTAGTTACAAACTGCTGCTGTATCAGACTACAGAATATTTCTGAGCTAAGAACAACAAATTCTCTTAACCTTCCCAAAAAGGAACACATATCCCCACCCAACATTTACAGGGTTGTTTTTTTTTTTGGGGGGGGGGGAAGTCAGTGACCTACATCATGAACATCTGGCTTAGATACACTAGGATCCTTACAGCTCCTTACTGAATCAACAAACAGAAGAACTTCTAAAAAAATATTATAAAGATGACAACTTGAAGACTTGCAAGATTTGATTCTTAACTCTTGTTCTATTAGAATCTAATAAAGAATTCATTCAGCTGTTCAACTTTCTGAAGACAAATACTGAACTTGGCATCCATGAAATTACTAGTTTGTGTTTTGCATAAGGTTTTCCTTATTGATCGACAAACTAATTTGGAAACTTAAAAATAACTTTTATAAATATCTTTCCAAACAATAAAGAAATAAATTAGGGAAAAAAGACATCTGTAAACATTTCTGTAAACATCTTTTTACACTGCTGCATGTATGATAATAAACCATTACCATTTTCTAGCACACTCATTTTAACTGCTCCAGATGAATACAACTGTTTTAGCATCAGGTACAGGCTACAACCAGCAGCATTTACTTCACATAAAACTCAACTAAAGATATGCAGAATGTCTCCCATCTATTTTCAGTCTTCAAAAGCCATTTCATTCTGATGTTTGAACATTTGTTCACCTTGTTTATAATCAAACCCTGTACAATAAACACTTTATCCAGCAACCATGTGCAAAACTGAGAAACCTCTGATTTAGAATGTAAAGCCCATGATATTCTCGTATTTTGTATTAAAGATAACAATCTGCCTCCCCTTTCTCATTTGTTTGAAGCCTCCTCACTCCTGAAGAATTATTTCAGATTTGCCATCTGCATTTACAGATGGTAACCACTACCTGTGTAACCCCTGAATTGAAGCAGACCTATACACTAAGTATATTAATAACATAACTGCAACTCAACAGTAAAAACATGTACAGGAAAAATACAATTTAAAAAAATCCATTCTATTAAAGCTTCAATATTCTACTTAGCATAATCCAAGAAAACACCTTTTATACCAGGCTGATATGACAAAAATCAGTTGTCACTCCAGGGGTTTCCACTCCCTTCTTTGAAACTAAGACACCTGAAGTTAAAGTTATGTGAGCCATCACTGTGCTAGGTATGAAAACCATTTCTGCTTATGAACTATTGGAAAGCATAATATCAATTTATTCCCAGAAACTAAAAATGAAATTACTCAATTGTTCCAGTAGTCCTAAATGATTACAGGTGGCTGGTTTTTGTGGGGGTTTTTTTGTTTTGTTTTAACATGGAATTCAGCAAAATGTTTAAGAATAGTAAAGTGAACACCAGAAAAAAATTATTTTCCTACTTAGCCTCTAGAATACATTATCAAAATAGAATCTGCACCAGCACTGCTAGGAGGCTTTGGTTCACATTTCCCTGACAAGTACATAGGAACAGTGTTCCAGCACTGGCAAACCAGAACTCCTGTACAATGTATGAACCTTATGTAAGTGTTCTCACAGATTGTAGGTGGTTGCTATCTTCTTAACTGCTGAAGACAAACGCTCCTTTTATTTTTAAACATTTTATCTTCAGAAGACAAAATGTATTTCCTTGGAAAAATCTTACAAGGGAGGGGAAATACATACTTCCCTGCTACTTGAGACACCAGAACTGGTATTTTATTTGGCACAAGCTCTGAAATCTGGATGACACTTCAGTAGTAAATCAGCTTTTATTTTAGCAATCTGCTGGAAAATAACAGTTCAAGAATCATAATGCATTCAAGCTTTGGCCAAGTCAACTGGCTGACATTAACACTGCTCACTCACTCACACCTGCAGGGAACCTGGATCACTGTACCCAGTACAGTACTGAATTGAATTAACAGTCATCAGATATTAGCAATACCCGCTCCAGGATTTATGGAATCATGGTGTGAAATTTAAAACTCTAGTAGTTTGTAATAGACGAGAATCTTTAGGGGAGAGAATATTCAAAATGTAAAATATTGGGTTTGTTTTGTTTTTCTTACCTTTTTCTTCAATGTGTCAGAAAACAGTAAAAAGGATCCTTTAAAAGTGTGAGATCCAGCAGGTTAACTAACAGCTGCCAAGGCAGGTCAGTGCATTAAGCTTTTTGGTCTCCCTGTCAGTGCCTGGAAAGACTTGGATATCTGTGCAGTGGGAACAGTGATTTCTGACACTGAGGCCAATAAGCACTTCGGGGGCTGTTATAGTTTTAAATACTCCTTCTATTTGAGCAGTGGGCATTAATGATTTGTACCTGAGAGAACATGAAAAGTCACAGTCTGAGACTGAGCTGGCAATTCCCCTTCCCCTCTCCTGAAGGAGTCATGAAAGCAAGGACTGTGCTTTCAGAATGCAGCAGAACCTACCGGTGCCTACACAGGCCTACAGCAAACTTCCTTCCTAGGCTACAAATTAGTTCAGTCCAGTGCTCAGACCCTTGGAATGCTCAGTCTCTCCTTTCTTCCAAGGATCAACACACATCAGGCTTGAACATAAACAAAGCAGTCGGGAACACTCAGCTCACGGAACGATCCGGTAACTGGAAGCTACGGGAGTCACTTCCCGGAGACGAGCCCTGGGGATGGAACACCCACCCCAAGGAGAGGACGAGACGCCGAGTTTTAAAGGATGGCTCCTCTCAGCATGCTGCCTATCAGCAAGGGGTAAGGAGAAATACAGAAACAAATCATGGGCTTGGCTGCAGTGTCCATCTCCACCAGCTCCTGGAGCAACACCGGAGAGAGGCTGTGCTCCAAAGGGGGTGACGCTCCTGAGCCCAGCCACAGCGGCTGCCGGAGCTCACACGCAGCAAGGGCCCCGATCCAGCCTCACCTCTGCTGTGCTGCCACCCTTCCTACAGACACCACCTTACTGCAGCAGGTGACCTTGGACATGAAAACTGACATTTAATTACCACACTGAAAGAGAAACTGCAATCTTACAGTTAAAACACAGTGTCGATAAACTTAATTACGTTTTGTGGTCAAAAACAGGGCAACAAGGATTTAAATCATACAGCTATTTTTATGAAGGTAATTATACAAAAGCAGAAAAAGATGAGAAATAGCAGCAGCTGACTAACTATGAGTAATCACCTTGGATTATGCATTATGAAAAACTCACTATTACTATTCATTTCTTTTAAAAACAGTGTGCAGAAGTATCTGACAAAACTGAGGTCCTGTCACGCTTCTCACTGTTGCAGTACCTGGAATAACGTGTTTCTTCCAGGAGCACAGAGTTCTCCTGGACTGGGCTGGTCAATACTGCAGAAAAATGTCCACTTTTATTAAATAATTGAGATTGTATTTTTGTAACTGTCTGCTCTAGCTAACTTAATACCACTGAACAGACACCAAAAGACCTGCAGAAACTCATTTAACGCTTCTGCATATTTTGCTATGCAGAATAAGCTACAGTGGCAAATGCACATCATAAACAATGTGTGGAGAATTACTTGTATCTGGACAGAGGCTGGGGATGAGTCAGGAGAATCCTTGATGATATATTCCCTCCAATTGCTACCTCCAGGCAGGAAAAAAAAATCACAGTAATTTGTAACGGGAACTGTGCCCTGCTAAGTGCAAATGAATTACCCAGCAGTGTGGGGCTGTGAGGAATAAAGGCAGCCTCCCACAGCTCCATTAAAGTGTGGGGAAACTAAAGCCTACCCTGTCGCTGTGTAGGGCCATAGAGATGATTTATCTATTCTTTTCTCACATTACTGCCTTCTCAAACTAACCTGTTCAAACAAGAGTTGGTGAAATCTGGGCTACATAAACCTTCCCTGGAAAGAATCTCTCATAGCAATGTTGTGAAGCTTAGTGTTTAAATACCTCAAGGTCTCATATGAATGTTGTAAGTAGTTGTAAATATTACAACTATCTTCTGTATTCACATTTCAAGGGCTTTAAATTATATTAACAGAATTTATTCAAAATGCTAAACTTCTTACAAGTATTTTAAGTAAAGCAAGCAAAGGTTCACTATGCACAATATTCGTCACTGAAACAAAAGCTATACCTTCAGATGAAAGTGATGTTTAAATTGTTTACTGAATATATAAAACTGTTAAATACATCATCTTCCTTTAAGAAACAGTTGTGAAACTCTGCAGTGTGCACCAAAATCAATAAATCAATCTGAGGGACCAAACAAAAAGTAAAGTCTAAAATTAGCTGCCTCTTAAAGGTGACACACAGTCAACAACTCCATCTTTAAGGAGAAGTCTGAACTGCTCTGCTATTCTGCCCTGTGAGAGAGGTGCTCACCTCTGGAGAGCTGCTTAAGACCAGGCATGGGAGCAAATGTCCATTAACCCATCCTGATAACCCAGGACAGCTTTCAATTTACCTTCTACTGACACAATGCTTCATAAGCAGAAGCTAAGCCGTGTTAACTTGCAGTGTTTGCAGCAGAGTGCATAAAGATTTGTGCTGAAACCTCTGAATCGCGAGAGGATGATGATTTAAGTATTTCATCTACAACTAAGTCCATCTTTCCTAAGAGCTGCTGCCTGAGCACTCAGCAGCAATCAGAATTCTGGTCACAATACCTGAACTGTAGAAAGTGTTGTCCCATAACTTGTTGTAAGTGAAGGACTTCAGGCACAGTCCTCAACAACTTTTTACTTTTAATCACCATATGAGCAGACATAATTTGATTTAATCTCATCTTTTCTGTGGATATTCTTAATAAACAATGCTCCCCTTAAGGCAACATTAAGTGGTTCAGCTGGTTCCACTTGATTCAATAAATACAATGCTGTGAGAGCACATATCCTCACTAGGTCTACTAAAATAAAAATTCTATTAAAATAAAAATTCATAAAAATACTTAAAACTATATAGGCAAAACATGAAATAGTATCTTGTTTAGATTGTACTGCATATTGAAATATGTTGTGTGCAAATGGTCAGAAAAATCTAAACATGACATTTCTATTTTTCAGTCTGTGAAGATGTTGATTGTCAGTATTCTACATTTGCTTTAATACTCTAATTTAAACAGCTGCCCTTAACATTGGCAACAAATACATTTAGGCTGAGTTTACAAAGCAACACAAGGTCAGTTTTACGCGAAATTTACCAAGGCAAAGAAACAAACCAAACAACCAAAAAAAAGGCTATCTGCATTAGTGTGGTGTGCAAACAAATGATGCTTCTAGTTTCTTACCCTCATAAATGTCTACATATTTAAATAATACTTTTTTTTACAATGAAACATAGTGACATATGACTTCAGAAGCAACTTACTTGAATTCCAATTAACAAAAATTTCAAAGTTCTTAATTTCAGTTTCCATATGAAGTGCTTTGCAGTAGTGTTTGAGTAATTGCAAGATCAACTCGGATTAACCTGCCCAAAAGCAAGTTCAGTTCTTCTGGTCTATGACAGAACTTTGTGGAAGGAATTAGTAAGATCCCATGTGCTCCATGACCGTCTGTGGCCAACAAACGCAAGGTGTAGCCAGAAGAATCTATTTATGTAATTGAAGTTGCTAACATAGGAAAAAATCAAACCCCAAGTCTTCGTTTTGGTATTATAAATGCACTTCATAGCTCAGAGAATAATTAGTCACTCTTATCAATTAATTGGGTCATTATCTTTCCCAATTTCTCTATGTTAAGAGACCTCTGATAGCCAAAATAGTGGTGCATCTTAAAAATGAATGTTGGTAAAGCTCTTAAGGCATTTCAGGAAATGTTAGATGATTCCATGATTTCATTTGTTTGCTTGGATACTGTGAGATGTTCCCGTTTTATGACTAAGCTGCAGGTGCTATTCTGTTTATTTTACTGCCAGTAAACCAAGCCCTGAAACTGAACAAAGCAAGGAAAGCACAAGGATTCAAATCAAAGAGGAAGGAACTGCAGTACTGCTTCCTGTTGAACGTGCTGCTTTCTACCTCCTATCAGAAATGGGACTGAACATTGCACAACCATTTCTAGTAGATGAGATTTCTTGAAAAATCTATACTTTCCTTCTTTTTATATCTACGCACTTTACAGAGATTAGCAAAGTTTTATTATTGCAATATTTGGTGTTCTCTTAAAAAATACAATCAACTTCTATTGGACAGCATTTAACATACTATTTACATCCAGCAAGAAACTAAGTGCTAATTAGACATTAATTCAAAATAATGTAAGCATAATTAGAGATTACGAGCAACTTCAATTTAGGGGATCTTGCAAAAATCAGAATGATTATGTCTGAGCTGGAATTCAGTGATGTGTGCAGAAGGTCCTCAGTTAAGCAGTCCCTACTCACAACCTTAGGATAGTTAAGAAAATCTCTCTCTCACAAACCTTTTGCTCCATATTGACTTGGACCAACACAGACACTTTGAGGTATTAACAATGCAAACAGTAACTTGAATTAGCTGCCAAGGAAACCAGTCAACTTGTTGCTCCCAACTTCTGAAAATGAAACTTTTAATATTTAATCTGCTAATGGACAGAAGGAAAACGTAGAAGGTGACAGATTAATGTTTAATTTAAAAAATACAAAAATCAACTTGCAGTACATCTTAAGCAGCACCTATTTACTGTGCATTATTTACCAGATTTACACCACTTAGAGTTCATCTACAATATTCTTTCCTGTTTCTTATTTCTAATCCCACATTGTGTTACGTGGCCTCATTTTTTATACAGCAGTGACAAAAGGTCACAATCTGAATGCAATTATATCACTTGTACTAGATTTACACCTTACAGCATCTTCCCAAGAATTAAAGTGGGGTTTTTTTTAATAGAAACAACAAGGATGCAGACTGAAAGAACGCTAAATTTCATGCAGTCAAGCAGACTTCCAGGAAGAAAAATCCCACAACAAACCACAAAACCCCAGCCCTGACACTTCTAAACACTGGAAATTAATCATGAAGATATACCACACACATAGTATTATGACTAACAGCATAATAAATGATTTGTTAAAGATAAAACTACACTCTTCACTAAACAAACCCAAAATTTTTACTTTTCAAATCAAACACATTTCTTCTAACAAGGAATAGGGTAAGACCACAGGAAGGACTATCACATTGCTTTTTTATAAATACAGACCCAAGATTATAACTGATTTAGTTTAATCTCCAGATCAACACCCATATTCTCAAATAATCAGAAAAAGTATGTTATTAGTATGGTGCCTGAAAACTCTGATGTTCTAAACAGTTTAATGCTATAATCCACAGTCCATGCCCTCAGTGCTTTAAGAATCAATTTCTCACGATCTCCAAAGTTAAAATGAACTTGAATTCCGTTTTCCCTACTGAAATTAGCTAAAGACTAACAGGGCAGAAACTCTGGGTCAGGAGAGTTTATGTTGCCTAAGGCCAGTTTCAAAGAAGTCTTATCTGTTAAACTATTGTGTTCCAATATTTCATTCCATACAAAGCTGCTTGTTTAAAAATAAATAAGAAATAGATGGTAACATAAAATTGTTTACAGTAGATTACAAATTTCTGCACTTAGCAGCTGTCACACATGTACTTTCTCTAGTTCTTGTATTTTGAGCAGCACTCAAAATATTTTAAAAAGATACTACAAACTTTATTAGAAACTCTGTTTCTAATATTCTGATTATCTGATGAAAACAAGATATTCATTAAATATTATCTGGTCAGAGAGACATAAATACTGTAGCCAAGTAGTTTCCTCTCTTGGTTTATTTTCATCATTCCTTTTCTAGTGTCAGACAGTAGTTACTTTTTCCCCAGATCACTTCTATACCCACTTTCCTGATTTCTATTCCTGAATTCTCTATTTTTTCTATCCTCCATGTATCACTAAACCACCTCAGCTTTACCCATCAGAAATGCTCTGTATACCATCCTTTCTTGATAACCTTTTCTTGACCATGTTCCTCAGCCAGCGAGCACAAGGCTTGGCTTAGGCTTCCCAAAGTCTACTACCAATGCCAAGAAGCCACAGGCAGATGGGAGACGCTACAGAATTCTCTTCGGCACCACCTTCCGGCCCCAGCTGCCCCAGGTATTTGAGGAACAGCAGGTGTAGAACTGTGTCCAAGGGTCTCCTGTGAGCGTGGTTTACTCCACAGCAAAGAGAAGCAGTCCCAGTGTTTTACCCATGCCCCATATCCGATGGCTGGGCTGGCTCCACATTCCCCCCTGTGCTCCTGCCCACAGTGTTCCCAGGACAGCAAAGATAAACTGTGGGCCAGAACAGGTTCTCACCACCTGCATTTCCCCCTGTCTAAGAGACTCCACTTTTCTCTTTTACCAAGTTTTTAAAATTAGGCTGCTGATGCAGGACCTGGTAAAATAGTCATCAAATGGTTTAACGGGCAGAACAGAGGAAGGGTGGAACATCTGGCAGAGCAGAGAGGATCTGATTCCAGAAGAAATCACAAATTACACTCTGTTATTCATAAAAGCAAAGAAAGTTGGTTAAAACTGTCTGCAGATGTAGAGAGAATTATTTAGGGCTTGATTCACATTGGAAGATTTATAATTCCCATAACCAAAAAAGTGGTTTATATTTTGCAAAAACTGACAGTATTTGCTCATTACTTGAGTATTGCTGTATTGTTTAACATTAACCTAAAGCATTACTGTGATAATTATACAAATTCAGAAATAATAAAGACTGCAAAATAAGGCAGTAACTTCTCTTAAATTAAGTATTTACTAGAAACACCATAAGTGAGATCTACCCTCATAAACTGGGTATAAAAAACCTTCTAAGACACTCCAAATGAGATTAGTGTTGAAAACATTAAGTAGAAAAGGGTGAGGTTTCAGTTGTTCCTATAAATTCCTAATTCACAAAAGTTACAAGTCTTTAACAAAAACTTTATAAATATACTAAGTGTATTTATAAAGAGTATAGCTGTACAAAGAGTACAAATTACATACTGAAAAACATCAGCAAAACATTAAGGCTTTTCTTTTTGGGTACCTTAGTTGTACTTTCCATGGAAAAATATGTTTAAAATTTTATTTTTAAAGATGAAATCCTAAAAAAAATAGTGAGCCAAGTGATATATAATGAAAAAACACACTCAAAAATAGTTCAGAGAGATTTATCAGTCCATTCAAAAACTCCTAAAATAACACACAAATGGTACAATTCAGGCCAACCATAATGAACAGGGAGATCCCCATTAGTACCTGTACAGCCATCTCAGAATATTCAGCAAGCTCCATTCTCAGAATACGCCAATCCTGAGACTCTCACCTGCCTGAGCACCAAGGGAAGATTATAAAAGTACAAAAACTCCTTTGCTTTCACACTTCCAGTCACTCATGTACAAGGGAATGTGCCAAGATGGCCAATGCACAATGTACAAAAAGACTGGTAACACACCTTGTACAGCATTTTAAAACACAACGTGAGATTAGCGGTGACATCAGGTGTCTCAGATAATGCCCAAGTCCTCATTCCCAACTTACACCAAAGCCCTGCCAATGTGAGACAGCACCTGCACACAGAACTGCAGCTCTAGCACTGTGAGGAGACAACCACCACAGACACACACACACAGCTCTGCCTGTGTCACAACATGGCTTTCCTAAAGCCTTATTAACATGTTGTGCTAAATCATGAAAAGCTTCAAGCGTGTGTTCAACTTCATGCAACCCATTTAGTGTCACAAACACATGCCTAAAGCTTTGCTGGATTGCAAATTTACCAAGCTATAAATTTTCAATTTTAAAAATATGGGGAACAAAATTAAGCATTGCAGCAATGTAATTAAACAGAATTACAGGAGCTGGAATTCTATGTCTCTTCTATCTTTTTTTGTAGGAAATATTGAGAAATTTGCCTCTATATGAGATGTAAGAACCATTTTTGGGTATTAACTGGATCTTACTGAATACACTAACAATTTGAACTCGTTTCAATGAGTTTCTCTGCTGAATTTTTATGAGCTACCTCTTTTACATTTAAAGAATGACTAAGAAAGTAATTTTAATGTCTCTAGAATTTGTAAACAAGTTTTCAGCAACTGTTCCCTAGCCTTCCAGCAGGCTCCTAGCATTAGACACAAAATGTGGAATTAAGAACACAACTGCATGTCCTTCTCAGGCATGTAGTAGTCCTTCTCTAAAACTACCTATATCATAAATTCACTTAGAAGGGTAGAAAACCAGTGGGTTCCCTTTCAGTCTTTACTTTTTGTTTTGTTAATTTGTCTTTCACTAGTTGGTGTGAAGATCAACTGAGTGTAACTAGGATTTCTCTCTCACTTTGTTGCTTTTGGCACCATGCCCAGGTAAAAGCCCCTTTTCAAACATTTAACTAATGGCTTAAGCCAAGTACCAAATATGAAATCTTAAAATACTCTCTACTGAGTCAACAATCACAGAGATCCAGCTTATTGCACAAGTGCAAAACTGTTACATTAACATCTGGATTTAATAACAGTAATCTGAACACTTCAATAAATTCTGTAATGTGCGTTTGCTTTGGAGTTTCAGGATATGGAAGATTTTTGTGGTAGACATCAATCTTTGCCACAGAAGAAAAGTTTGAAAAAAGTTGTATTCTGTAACTAACACTGGGCAATTTTGGCTCTTGAACTTCAGGTGCTAAAAAGGTTTAAAAACAATGCCAGGAATACTAGTTCCCTGTCCTCTGCACAGCATGGACTAATTTCATTTGAAGAATCAAACATGAAACATTCATGGCTGTCAAGTGCAAACAGTCTTAATTTCAGCTGTTCATCTTTTTTTTGGACATGCAACTAAAAATGCAAGAGATTTATTCACAGTAAGGATGAAAGGTTGCAGATTTACTAAAGGAGGACACAAAGTGAACTGGTGTGCCAAGTCTAATCAAACCTGCTCTTCACGGAGCCTGCACACGACCCTAAATACACCTTGCCTTCAGGTTAGGGAAAGCTCCCCTACCTTGAAGTGTTTCTAGTTGGGATTTTTTGCCTAACACAGTTCTGGGGTTTGTTGGAATACATCAGTACTACAGATACATACCCCTTTCTGTGTATATCCAGTTCTGTACATCTTGTTCTTCCAGTCTCTGGAGCAGCTCTTAGCCATGAGAGTCGTGTGCAGTGTCTGCTTTTTCTGTAGAGGTGGAACCAATGCTCAGGTTCATCTAGGAGGCCTCAGTGGAAACTATTAAGAGGCTTTAAGGTTGATGCTCTGTCTTGGTTATCTTGAAAATCAGGTAACCTGTCCCACCCTCTTTTTCCCACACAGAAGATGAGGAGGGAAGGGCAGGATCAGAATTTTCATCATTTAGGGACCAGCTAAACACCAGAAGCACACAGTTCCAGACGTGAGAATGTGTTAGTCCATATAACCCAACTTCCTTGTTTTACTAAGCTGCTTGACTTGCCTTCCTTACACCTCCTGAAACAGCACTGTCAGCAGCCATTAAACACCCTTGGTTACTCCCTTTGAGAGAGAACTTTCCTCATCTATAACTGGATTGATTTAACCAAACCACACAGGGTCTGGAGTTTCTCTGGAGGTGCTGTGCTGGTACAATGCTGAGTCACTGCAGAAAAACTGTTAAAAATAAACAAAATGCTGCAGAGGCCAAAGTTTTAATATCAAAACTATTCCCATTTGGAAAACATCTAACATCTGTGAAGGCTTGCAAGCATGACAGTCCTTTAAAAATAGAAAATATTGTTTAATCAGCATATGAGTATTTAAGTCATAATCTTAAGAGGTGGTTAAAACCCACTCATATCAAAGGCCAAAGCATAAAATCACAGTAACTTGCTCTTAAGTTTATATAACACAAGTACTACATATAACCAAATTTCTGTTTGTATAGGAACAGATCTCTTGGAAAACCTTCCATTTTAACAAGATCATAAAACCAGCACAACATAAAGGGATATACTGCTCACTAAAAAAATAGCACAGCAGCTTTATTTAAAAAGTTTAAATTTTTTAAGATACAGCACTTACCTTGTATCTCTAGCACCCTTCTGGAGTATCTGTTTCAGCACATTCCTGGTTGGTTGGAAAGTAAAAAGAAAAAACAAAAATCACAAAGATGTCTCAAGGATTCTTTATTTTAAAAGTTACATATTTTGTTCTACCTGAGACATTAAAGCCTTAATACTACTTCAGCTTTCTCAATTTTCAGATGTTAAAGTGTGTTATTAGGTTAAAATCCTGAGAGTAAAGTGACTTCAATAGACTATGTGCATCTTTTAGCACCTTTCATATTCCTCCTCAAATTCTAAGACAGTATTTGTCTTTCCAATTACCTCTGGCAAGAACAGCAGTACCAGAGGTGCATCATCTGCTTCTTTTAACTCAACTGCAATACACAAACCCAGCCCTAGTTTCTTCAAGTCTTCACACTTGGAAGTGCGAATTATACAACAGAAATATATTTTACTTTTCTATAGATTCCAATACAATGGAATGTTTACCAAAAAAAAAAGGGAAACTGGTCGCATCCACATTTTCTTTTTGCTATGTCACCAACTCAAACTGACTTGTTCCAGCATCAACATTTCATTTATCAAAATATTTTAACAGTATATGCACATATACACAAACACATATGATTAAATCCGTAGAAACCTACTGCACACTGTATTTAGAAAAGTTTAAATAATCAGTTATTTTAAAGTCTGGCATTTATCAAATCCTGTTTCATACAGTAACACTAATGGGGTTTTCCAGTTTTGGCTTTGAACCAGACTTAAAATGTCCCTGACATTGCTCAGCCACACAACTTTACTTTTGATCCCAGAGATGAATCCTAACAGATTATTTTTAATTCTTTTAAAGGCTGAAGCTGATGTTATGGTTTCTGTACATATCAGTGACAGAGGTTAAAAGCTGAACATGTAAAAAACCAAAGCAAAACACACAAGAGGAAGAGGTTACAAGACGGAAATGCCAAAAAGGCCCACAAAAATAAATAGCCTATGATAAAATATATTCCCTCTTCCTTCCAATAATAATTTCATCAGTAATCTAAATGCTGTTTAAAAAACCCCAAACCTCAACTAAGTATATTCCCTATCCAATATTACATTAATCCATTGTGTCATCAATTATCTAATTTCATTGCTGGGCTAACAAGTAAAAGTTCCAATTTTTAAAGTATTTTATGCAAATAAACCACTAAATTTGTCTGAATACCTATGTATTAACCCTCACTATTAAAGCTGTTTTATAATACCTCATTCAACAGAATCTGACAAATGGAAAAGGTAAACATTAAGGTCATTTCCATGTTATTGTATGACTGCTTCTAAAAACTCATTGGCATCATTAAGCTCAGTTTTCTACACTTCTCCAAATACTGCCAAATCCTGAAAGATGTTTTGCACTCCCAATAATGTACTAAGGATCTTCAGCTTCCAGATGTTTCTATTCGCTTAACAACTGATGTCATTACCAGACAGCAACCTTGTCAAGTTTTAAATGCAAATTATACCACAACATCACATCTTCCCTAATTACACAGGCAAGAAAACTTTAGGAAGGAACAAGATAAAATGTCACATATTAAGAGAATAATTTTATGAAATGCCACCTGTGCCTTTGCTGAGAGCTTTAAAGCCTCAATTAATTCAAAACCTGGGCTTTTTTTTTTCTCATAAAGGTAAAGATGCAGCGTGAGGAAGACATGTGAACACCTTCTCATAAACAAGAACTTCAGAACATGCTGCACTCACAGGACAGTCTAAGGCTTGGTTTTTTTTCTTAAAAGGTAAGTGATGTTTAAGCTTTAAGTATTTTAGACATTTAGATTTCATGGAGGTGTTTTCAAAACATTAATAAAAAGATATTTTTCCTGGTATTTATTTCATAGCTAAACAAGTTGTTCCCTTTAAATCTGTAGTCTTTATTTCATCTAATTGCCTGCAGCAGGCAGAAGTCCTAGTATTCTCGACTGCACTGAGACTAACAGCAGTTTTCTGCACTTCACACTTGCACACAAATACAAAACCCACATAAACGGAATAAAGGCAAATGTATCTGCTGGCAGAAAGGCACGGCACGGCAGCACAGCTCTCCACCTGGCTCCCCGCGTCCCAAAGAATGTCACTGCCGCAAGTGTCAGCCAAGAGACCTGCACCCGCGATGTGGATCTGTGCGTACAGGTGCTGTGGATACACTTGTTAACAAAGCTGATTCTGGAATCATGGAACCATCAGGCTTGGAAGAGACCTTTAATATCGTCCAATCCAACCATCAAACCAGCACTGCCACTGAAATCTCTAAACCACATCACCCAGTGCCACATCTAGTCTTTTAAACATCTTACGGATGGTGACTCCACCACCGTCTTGGGCGACCTATTCCAATGCCTGACCACGCTAAGATGGATTAACCAAGTGCCATCTAAATCCACTCATGCCGCAGAAAACGAACCGAACTCGTAAAGAGCCCCTGGTCTAAGGGTCGCATCTCTTCTCACAGCCCAGTGACCTCCGCTGCAGCTGCACGACTGGGGTCACGGAGGGCTCAGGTCTCCCCCGCGCGGCTCCCGGGCGAGGCGCTCCCGTCTCAGCGCCCGCAGGGTTCGGGCCGGCAGCGCCGCCCTGCTGCCCACAGCCCCGCAACTCCCCAGGGAGCGAGTGTTCCTCCCTAGCAAATAATAACACAGGACACATCCACCAGCGGCCGTACGGCAGCGCTGGGCCGGTGCGAGCCGCGTCCCAGGGCGCAGTGTGGGCACCAGCACCTCCACCTGCCCGGGGCCCAGAGCGGCCCGGCGGGGCTAGGGGGCCGCCCCTCCCGTGTCCCCAGCTACGGCCTCGCGGGTACCCGTCGCTCTCGGCAGTCCCGCCCGCCTCAACCTCCTTCAGAAGGCTCTGCGGGCGGGGCGGCGCGCAGCCCACCCCGGGGCCGGGGAGCGACGGCTGCCGGCGGTGCCGCTCCCGCTCAGCGGCCCGGCTCGGCTCGGCCTGGCCCGGACCGGCCCAGGCCAGCAAGCCCAGCCCGGCCCGTTGCAGCGCGCGGCAGCGCGGCCGACCCGTGAGGCGCGNCGGGGCACTGAACCATTGAGCTTGGAAAAGAGCTCTGAGATCATCGAGTTCAACCTATGACCGATCACCACCCTGTCAACCAGACCATGGCACTAAGACCTCCAGGGACGGTGACTCCACACCTCCCTGGGCAGCCCATTCCAATGTCTAATCACCCTTTCTGGAAAGAAATTCCTCCTGCGTCCAACCTAAGCCTCCACTGGCGCAGTTTAAGACTGTACTCGCGTCCTGTCGGTGTCGCTGGGAGAAGAGTTCGACCCCTTTCCTCACAACCTCCTTTCAGGTACTTGTAGAGTAATAAGGTCCCGCCTGAGTCTGCTTTTCTCTAGGCTGAGCCTCCTCATCTGCTCCTCACAGGAGTTGTGCTTCAGACCCTTCCCAAGCTTGGATGCCTTTCTCTGGACATAGTCCAGCACCTCAATGTCCTTCCTCAGCTGAGGGGTCCGGAACTGGACGCAGCACTCGAGGTGTGCCCTCACCAGTGCCAAGTGCAAGGCAATCATTTCCCCGGTCCTGCTGGGCGCACTTTTCTGGTGTAGGTGTTTTGGAAAGTTCTCTGGGATCACTCCTCAGGCCCAGGCAATTCGCCCCGGCCGTCACAGCGGTGCCTTGGCCGCGGCGGCCCCGGCCATCCCTGGGGGCACCGGGCAGTGGCGGGAGGGCCGGACCGACCCGTGCTTGCGGCTTTGTCCCGGGGCAGGCGGAGGCTGAGCAGAGCTCGGTCCCTCAGCGCTCTCCTCGGGGTGCTGCAGTCACATGGATTTGAAATTCGAAGCCAATGGATTGGGAATGTCTTCAAATGCTGGCTGTGCAAACATTCACAAACAAGATGGGACTCATACCTCGTGCATTTCACCTTCAGGCTTAACTGTCAGTGTCTGAGGTGACTGAACTTGATTCAACATCAAACCAATCACGAGGGAAAAAGTATTCTTCAAAGCAGCTTTGGAAACTTGATGATTTACACTTGAGAATGTGCAATACAGAACACAAGCATTTACTCTGTGATCAGAATATGATCATGCATGCAGGCAGTAATTTATTGCACATATTGTGCAACGCTGTGCTCACAGTGAATATTTAACAAATTGACTTTACTAATAGCGAGCCAGTCCTGTTCTGTAAGCACATACTTCATCAGACCCAGTATTCTGCAACCCCGCTTTTGGGTTGTATTTTTTTTTTAGCTCACAGTTTAAAGACTAAGCAGCCAATTGGTGCAATGGTCTAACACAGCTTTTTTATTACTTGCAATTTGCTGTTGTCCAGGAGCTTGCTAAGAGTCTGCCTTGAGTTTACGCTACCTGCTGTACATGACCAAGCAAAACATGGTTCCCTGCTCCAAAAGCGTTTTTCAGTGCACTTGTTCAGCAGTGATACCACAGGCACAGAAAAAGAGTCAGTTTTTAATTCCTTATGATTTTAAGATAACATGCCAATACACTTCACTACCAACGAATGCTTTGACATTTAAAGAATTACTTGTTCAAACTGTTTTAGATGAATTGGAAGGGGGTTTTTTTGGTCAAACTTTGTAAAATAGGGTAAATTTCTCTTATATTTCACTAGATCACAGTTAGCTACTCAGATTTGATCCAATTCCAGAAGCAAACTTAAAACAACAATGTACAAGAGCATTGTGCAAGAGGTATAAATCTCTTTAATGTTACAATGCAGCCTAGATAATTCTAGTTGTTCCAATGGTTACACTAATGGGCATTGCCCATTTATTGATTAGAAGAGTATAGACATGGTTCATATTGCAGAACACATGGAGTATTCCTTTCTAAAGAATACTATAACACTTGAAAAGCCTGGAAAAAAGATGTCTGAGACAAAGGTGGGTTAAAGGGTTTGACATTAAACACAGATGGTGCTCATTTCTTGAAGGCATTTGTGCTTTATGAAACCACGTGGTGATGGGAGTCAATGAAAAAGACACATTTAAAGCAGCAAATAGCTACTTAGAAACAGTTTCTTCCATAAAATTACTCTATGGAAATTGTCCAGCTCCACACAATTGTTCTTGACTTTTGAGCACCACCTTTCCTGTCTTGGGCATGGACATGTACAACACTTCCTTCTTCTTACAGAATAGTTCAACAAGAGCCCTTGGCATATGCCTCCAAGAAAAACAGTGGATTCTATATTCTCTTTTTTTATAACAGGATAAGGATGAGAAGCAGTGGTACAGTGGTTGAAACTGACAGAGCAATGCAATGCTCTGCAGTGAAAGGATGAACCCAACTCTCCTTCTCTTGCATCAAACCAGTGTTCTGCTGTTAGAAACTGCTGAACATGAAAAGCAGATAAATGACACAATATCAGCATTTTAATATTCCAATTAATGCACAAATATTTGTTGTGATTTATAGCGAATATGTATTTAATCATGCAATTGTAAGCTGTATGTTTTAGGGAAGGATTGTTTGTTTAATGAAACAATGCAAACATCCTTTTAGGAATTATTCAGAAATTACCTATGCTTTTCAGTTCTAGTACAGTTCTTTATATAAAGAATTTGATTATTCTAGAGATGTAAACACTGTTAAGATTTGTTACTAAAGACAATTCATTATTTAAAATATACAATAATATATTCCATTGTAGTGGCAACTACATATTCAATGGGGGTATTAAATTTTTAGATAAAATTCATGGAGTAAAGACCGCGATTTTGCCACCAAACTTGCAGGATTACAGACTAGTAGTGCAGTTTATTTATCGTTGAGCAAGCTGCTTTGAAACTAGGGCAAGGACTACTACAGCTTCTCCTAGAGTCATATAATTTGTAATTATTATGTTTCAATATATTCCTTAAAGGCCTGAGATCAAAAGATTGACAAAACATGTAATGGGAGGAAGAAATAACTTCTTTCTCCACATAGCTTTCTCCAAAGAGCTGTAAGTTAGGGGGAAGTGGATGAGTTGTTGATACAGTGTTATTTGCATTTGTATAAGCTGTTACAAAATGGCAGTGTAGTTAGCAAGGGGTGGTTCTCTCACAGGGGAACAGCTCTTTGAGTTCAATAGACATCAAAGGACAGGAATGTCTTTGTGAAGTATCCTGTTGTGGCTGCTCTTCAAGGGAACATGCTGGACTAGATGGACTTTTAGTGTAAACCACAGAACCAGTTCTTATTTGACAAGGAAATTGAAAGCGGAAAAGACAGAGTTTATCAGCATTATAGCTAAGAACAAAAGCAAAAAAATATGAAAACCTCTCACCAGCTTACAAGTTAAATTAGTAGGTTAAATAAGCAATATAAATCGTTATGATATTGAAACAGCCGTGTTACAGAAACCTTAGGCTGACCTTATCTCTGCTATAATGTTTTTGTATTCTCTAGACAAACTCGCAAAAGATCTGAACCCAGTGATTTTACAGAAGGGACACGATGTCTGGGAGCAGCTATCCTGCAGTGCTGTCCATCTCCATTGCCAGCTGTAGTCATGCTGATCTTACTGAGTGGAGCTCACTGCAAGTCATCAGTGGCTTCTCATAAAAGAAAACGCTATTGCACTTCATGTTACATCTGAGAAAATAACTAGAGATGTAAACACTTTATTACAGCTGTTATTGGCTGTTATTAGGTTGTAACACTGCCAAACAGCAGTTATTCATACTAATTGTAAAATCGGTCTTGCGCTCAAGCTTTAATAGTCTGTCACAAGAAATGGATATTTATTAATGGTGTTTAAGTTCTATTTTTTCTTTTTTTTTTTTTGGTCTTTCCATTAGTTTATTTCCTCTGATCCTCCTAATAACTTCTTTTGTTGTTGTTGTTGTTGTTATTTTCTCCTATGGTGTACCTATATTCCCTCATTCAGTCCATTCTGCCTGCATTAGACCTTTCTGCCTGTTTTTCTTCTCGTGTACGTGCAGCCTCACCTTTGAATACACGTGTATTCTACCTCTGCAGCCTCTTCATGCCTCTTCTCTCCTCACTTGCCTGTTCCTTTAAACAACAGGACACATGCTAGAGACTGCTGTTCTTTCATGGCTCAGCCATAATCCTGCAGTTTTGCAGAAATTGGATACTTACAGGGAGGAGATTGAGTTGGCAACAGGAGCCTGCCTACCTGCCCCTAGGCTGCAGGGTTTGTTATCTGCTCCCTGTCCTTTTATTTAACAGCTGGTGGAAACAAGAAGAGGCAAACAAAGACAAAAAAACACCAAACCACTCTTTGTTTCTCTTTCTTCTGGATATACCAAAAAGAGTGAGGAAAGCACTGTCAGCTGGAGCTAGTGCAACAAATTTGGCTTTGGACATATCCTTGTGTAAATGTATAGATCCCCAGCTACTACTGGGCAGTAGGTGAATATAAATACCCAGGTTATTAAAGCTTTTCTGTTAATATTTGAATTTATATGGAACAAAAATCTTCTTCAATAAGCAATACTCCTCGCCAAAACAGTGATGGCCTAATCAGTGGCAGAACAGTGCAGCTGCTTCAAGTTTGGGGTGTATAGCTAGGGGTGGAGCCAGGTGGAATTGTTGCTTTGGTGAATGCTGAGACATCTGGAAGGATATGAAAAGTCATAGACCAATGTGTGTGGATTTGGGCCAGTGGTGGTGTGAGAAGCATTTGTTGGTTGTGGTGCTCTAAAGGCTGCTACATTTAGCCAAGGAGACTTGGGAAACCTTTGGTTATCCCTTTGGGAAATGTTTTCTGGAGAGCTGAGGGTACATGCTATGGTTTGGCAGATGACTCCAGAATCTCCAATCAGTCTCTTGCTAATGGCTAAAAAACTTTAACAAACAAGAAACCTGAATGATGGTTACTATAGTCTTATTTACTGCTGTCCTGTAGAGAGACTAGGAAGAAAAGGTACAATTTATCACTTTGGTGCTGATTTAGCAAGAAGCTTCTGTGTTTTCTGTCGAAACATAGGGAAAGACCTGCTGTAATATTGAGTATGTCTTTTCTCTCATTGGAAGGCATCTTCTGCTTCAGGCCACATACTCCACAGGATCACCTATGTTATTCAGTTTTATGATTTGTTCATTTCATGAATATTGAAAATGGAGCGGATGGTCATTTTGTGCTTTAAAATGATTGCTCATTTTGTTTAACTGAGCTACCAGTGTAAAGTGGTTAAACTGCAGACGTTGGATCTAAGTATGAGGAATTAATTCCCCATAGTTGCTGAAAGATCCTGAACTCTTTGTCACTTGCTTCTATTGGTCTTCAAGAATGAGGATTTCTGAAATTTCTGGTGTGAGTAAAAGCATTTGTGGAGAGGATGTTTGCAGTGGACATGTTTAGTATTAGTTTTGGAACACTGGCAGCCAGCCCTTTACTTCTAATTAAATGAGAGGGAGAATTTCTAATGGACAGAGCTCCTTGATTTAATTTTAATTTTTGTCAGAATGCCCAGAGCATTGAATGGGTATCTGATCATTGGAACAACATCCTTAGCACAGACCGAATGAATTAATACAATCAATTTACTACCACCACAGGAAAAATGCTAAGATTTTGTTTATACAGATTGAGACTGAAAATGAATATACAACCCCAAATGTATGATACTCTTGCCTTTTCCATGATGCAAGTTCAATTTCACATGTAAAGCTCAGGGCTGAGAGGCAGAGAGCAATTCCTTTGGTACATGCAAGATAGAGGCTTTTCTAATCCCTTTTTGGGGACTGGCGAGTCCATGGGCTACTTGTCCCAGGTAGTAACTGAAACCTTTTCCCAAAGATTTCAGGTATCTTAATTCTCATCTTTGTTTTAAAGCATTTTGAAATACAGTTATAATGCAAGCTTGGTGAAAGAGCAGGGTAAAATGGAAAAATAGCAAATGTGAGGAGACTGCTGTTCATTTTATAAGGCAAAGCTTGTGACTTAAGAATGCTGCTTAGCAACAGATGGGAAAAATCTGAAGGTGATCACATCATCTTGCAGTCCCTGGAAATTAATTATGCATGTTCATTCTACCTTTTAAGTCCCTTCCTTTTCATGCGCTTTTTCTGCTTGCTCCTTGGAATGAGGACTGTGAGATGGCTCAGCCATGTAACCCAGTTTTGTCATCCCCCATTCTCATGCTGATGCAGCGGTGATTCAGCTGCAGTTCTGGCTCAGGCCTCTCCAGTTCTCTGTCCCACTGTGCTGTACTCAATGCCTACTGATGCCCAGGGAATAGGACCCAGAGGTGTCTGGGAAGGAAGGAAGGATGGGCACCACAGACCGAGGAGTTTCTGTAGATGGCTGTGTCACTCAGCACACACATCTTTCTCTATCAGCACCATTCACCACCAACCCTTGGTGCAACTCCTCCTCTGCAACTTCTCACACCTTGTTCTCCAACAGTTTGATTTCATATAACTTTTTCATACTTTCAAAGAGCAAAGGGTGGCTTTTCTTTTCTAAGTTTGATTTCCTTAGGAAATTACCCAGATTGAAAAATTTATTTTATGATATTGCTAATGAAATTGGCAGATTGTGGCATTTGGGAAGCTGTAAAGTCCCCATTTGATTCATGTGCCACTACCATCATTCAGCATGCACAGGGTAGAATTATAAATACAATATTATAAATTGGCAAGTCGTGTTTGATTTATTTATCTGCAGATGCCTTCCCTGTGAACCAAGGCTTATGTTGACCAAGTAATTAATCAGCTTGGTAGGCTTAAAGTATAAACATCTCATACCCAACTGAAAGATTAATTTGCATAAATAGTTAAGGAAGCAGTGATTTGCATTCATATTTAACCAGTATGTGCCACCAGGGATGTTTTTACTTTTCCCTGGGGGAGCATCAACTTTTCAAATGCAGTTTTGACACAATGTAGCATGGGAATTACCTAGAACAGTTACTTTTGTTGTTGTTGTTGTTTGTTTTGTTTTGTTTGGGGTTTTTGTTGTTTTTGTTTGTTTGTTTGTTTGTGGTTTTTTTTTTTTTTAGCCAAAAGGCAAGGCACTTACAAGTAAGGCAAGTCAGGGTACTGGTTTTCTCTACATAGAGTGCTGAGAGAACTTCAGGGTGAATTATTCAAGATATTGATCAGGGATAAGACAGAAGACTATGAAAACCTTTGTTTTGTAAAAACTGTCACCATATATTGATTATGCTTATTACTTTATAAAACCACATTTAAAGACTTGATCATATGCCTAGATCCCCTAGTTGGCATCTACACGCAATTGGGGAAAAAACTACCATCATATAGCTGCTAATTTGAGCTTCCAAATTGAAGGTTTCAATGTTCAGTTAAGGTGCAATTAGTTGAAAATGAGGCATTACGTACCAAAATCCCCGTGTCAGCTTTGAAACTTAAGCTTATGATGAAGTAAGACATTCCAAAATTGAAGTTATGGCTGCATTCTCTCTTCCTCTCTATGCCAAACATGTGTTCGTAATCCTTTCTACATACTCATTATTTCTTAACACAAAATAGCAAATTAGGTCCGTATGAGACTTTTAGATAAATAAAACCAGATCATAATTGATTTGGCCCTCAGCCTATTTTGATATCTGCCAGTTTAAGCAGTGTGACCCTAAAAATAAGGGTCAAGCTAATTACAGTTGCTTAGAAATCCAGATTTTCTGGGTCTGAACTGGGTCCTGCCTGCCAGCTTGAATTTTTCGGTATTCTTGAGTATTTAAAATCCACTATTAGACAAAGGGTTTGACCTGAGAAAGTCTAGCAGCAAACAGTAACTTCTTGGTTCTTGACTTCATGCTACCACTTAATCCTCAGCTCTCCTGTCTTACCAGGCACAACCCAGTTAGACACAATCCAGAAGGTAACGTTCAACTGGCTTCTAGACAGTTTTTTTGGTGAGCTCGTGCCATGGGATAGGTGTCTTGTTTGGTCCCAAAGATATACTGGAGGTGGCAAAATGTTTTTGCATGTGACAGGATGAATTGGTGCATCAGTGCTAGGAATCAAGAGAAACTTCAGTGTAAGCTGCTCAGAGTATCACTACACTCCTACTGAAATAAAGATTTCATCTGAAACTGGTAATCAGCAACAGCATATGAGAGCTGAAAAAGCATATGGAAATATATGAAAGATAAGATTTTAAGGTTTAAACTGACCTATGAGTCAGTGGTGAATTTCAGTTTCACACTTCATCATGGACTTGCTTTATCAGCTTGGGCATAACCCTTTGCCTTTAGTTTTTCTGGCTCCCTATTTGTGAGATAAAATGAATACAACACTGAGCATGACAGAATTAAGCTCTTTATAACCTAGCAAAGAGACACAGTACTCTTCTCACAGGGTCTGGTTGATATTTGACTAAAGCTTGTATTCTTTCAACCACAGTAGGTCAAGTTAAATGAGATCCACTTATGTCCACAGTCATTAAAAAGGACAATTGCTGTATTAATACTATTAATCATCAAGTCCATGAGCAAGCCTATTCTGTTACTGGACAGTCATTTCACTGCACCCTGAACTTTGTATGTTACTTTGTACCTCAATTCTCTGCCTGTGCACTCACTGAGACACAGACCCGTGGACACTGCTGGTGCGTTAGAACAAAGCAAAATACAAGAGAAGGGTTGGGTTTTTTTTTAATTATTATCAAACCTTTATAAACTGTTACAGCTAAAAAGTTAATGAAAATTTAGAAAAAGGAATTACTGTATCTGTTTAAGTCTTCTTTAATTCTGCTTTTCTGAGACAAAATTTGTAGTTCAGTTCCTTGTTTTTAACTGTTACCAAGGAAGGTAAAGAAGGTCTGTACAATACATTGGAAAATCTCTGGTGGGAGTATTCCTTAACTGACTTTTTTTTTTCCTCCTTTTTTTTTTTTTTTTTTTTTTTTTTGCATGGAAGAAACTTCATCTCCAGTCTGGTTAGAATCCTTGATCCAGTTTTAGAATTTGAACTTTTAACTATTTTTATATTCAGTAAACAAACACTGCAAAACCTCACTCATATGCGGAATGCTTCATGCTTGAACTATTGTACTGTTCCTACAATTGCATTTAGATAAAGCTGTTCACCTTCAGATAATGAAACCATTAAAAACACCAAAATCCAGAAAACCCAAACAAAGGAGAGGAGAGAGTTCTGACTTGCAGAAAAAAAATCCGAGCTGGCTGTTCTGGGAATGATCTTCAGGATTAGCTCATTATTTATTCTTGGTGCACTCCACCAATTAAACAAACAGTTTTAAATATAGAACCAGGGATGGGCTTAGCTGGCTTTTTCAGGGTCATTGCGGAGACACGGCCACTGCAGATGTGCAGATGTGTCACCCCCCTGCAGGTACTGTGTGTGCATGTGCAGCTGCTGGTGTGGGACAGCACAGGCTGAAGCTGGTAATGGCCCAAGGAAAGTCAGACATTCCTGGTGGACACCAGCTGAAATTCCTCTCTTTGGGTAATAACACAAGAGTTATTTAAGCCACTAGAAATATGTCAGAGATCCCTCAAGAGCTGGTGGGGCTGACCAAAAACCCCCAAATCTCTACATTTTAGTACCAATAGCACTCTGTTGAAATGAACTCAGATAACTTTGTATGTGATTCAGACCTTCTGTCAAGTAAATATTAAAGTGAAAAAGAAAAACTTGATTATGACTTCTGTCAGCTAGTGATGTGCAGTATAATGCAAATATTTAAGAAATCAGCAACTTACTATAATAGTTATATGAACTGTAGTACAGTAGATTTATTGCTGCAGTTCAAGGCTCAGCTGAGACATCTTCATTATCTGAAAGACTGTCTATACCTCATGGACCAAGATTTGCACAGGACATATCTTCAAGATTTAGGTATCTTTTCATGTTTAGTATGGGCAGGACATGAAGGATCTGTAGATTTTGCTGTTGTGCTATTGCTGCAGGTGATCTGAACATTCACATCCTGGCCAGCTTTTGTTAGGAGGGTCTGCTCCCCTTGCTGTCACACTGCACATGTTGGGAAGATATTGTGTAAGCTGTAGAGAAAGTGGATTGATAGATTTCCAAATGCATCTATAAGAAATTAAACAAGAGCATTATAGAGACTTCAGAAGTTAGAATCATGTGATAGTTTAGCACAAATATATGTTGATTTTAAAGACCGTAGTTTTTCCCAACACTTAACATTCAGAGATTTAAGAAGATGCAGAAACAAAGTGTATTTTGACAATGGGAAGAGTTAGAGAGGGGGATTTCAATAAAGAAAAATTAGACAAAAGTAGAAGACATGCAGTTAATAGTTTTGCTGTTGCAGATCTCCCACATCCTAATGTAAATGCTGAAGCATGGAATAAGAGTTATTGCAAGATCTGAGAACTTGCCAGTTGTAGTACTGCAATATGTAAAAATGGTCGTGGGATATAAATGCACAGGAAAATTTGCAACTTCTGCTATCTATGCATAAGATTCCAAGAATTTTGTGACACATAAAAATACTTTGAAATTTTGCCAGGGTGGGAAAAATTTATAAAATCAACTGATCATGATTTTATTGCGTCTTTTATTTGGACTGCGTTGAATCTGTTTAAAAAGAAATCTAAGACAAAACCGAGAATTAAATGTTGCAAGAACTGCCAACCTGCTGCTCTCTTTTCTCTGAGTGTCAGCTTTCCAAGTGTGACACGCCTCAAGTCTGGGACCAAAATGAAAACAAAGTACAATACTTTTTAATGTAAGCCCCTGCATAATAAATACTGGACAAGGCTCCAGTGCAGCCAGTCTTGTAAAGAATTCATTGTTATTTGTGCTCAACAGACATTACAAATTGCCACAATATTTAAACAGCATTCTTGAGGGGAAACAAAAAGACAAGAATACAGACAGTCATGGTTAGGATAAGGGATGTAAAAAAGAAATAAATCAGAAAATTCCAGAGGAAAAATAGAAGAAAGATAAAAGTTGAATCGAGAATCTAAGAATAATGTAAATTCACAAGAATTTACATTTTCACAAGAAAAAAGTGAAGAAGAAACTGTAAAATGTTCCTTAATTCAGTGTTAAATGATGCTGGCAGTACAGGACACACAGATCTCCACTGCAGCTGCACAGCTGGGACATTGCTGGGACATTCCATTCACCCAAGAGGATGTTCAGAGGAGGATAATGCACATGTCCCACTGTGTATCCTCATGGAACAGCAGGGCTCTACGCAAAGAGCTCAAATTAGAAGGATGCTGCCTATTTTTAGGGGGGCTGAAATGCAGCCTTGTCAAGTATAGGCTTCATGTGCCAATTTCACGGGGAAAATTCCTGCACTTTGAATGACTTGGGAGATGGTTTTGTATGTGCTTGAAATTTGAAGGTTAGCATGTTTCCATGGACAACAGGTAATAGCCACCAAGGAGACAGAAACCAGAGTTATTGCACTGAATTTATAGGTGGGAATTTGTTTCTCTTCTTGCTAATTCAATTATGTAAAATTCCAAGGTTTCTGAGTTCAGGTGGATGAAATTTGAATTCATTGAACTATTATCAAAATGAAGCTAAAGATAGAAATTGTGATTTTACAATAAAGCCCTTATAAATTTATTGTACAAATGTGATAGGTTTAGTAGTGATTCTGAAAATTCTACCCTCAAAATTATAAACCTACTCTCTGGCTCCTGGCTGAAATCCTTTAATCAGGTGTCCCAGCTTAATAGTTTCTGAAACTCTGGGCCTAGCTCATGGTAAACCTTAGCATCTCATAAGCAGGAAGACTTATGTGTGGTTTTACTCTATTGATTGTGATCTGAACTTACATGAGAAAGGTTACATTAAAAAACTAAAAATAATTAAAAAACCAAAAAAGAATAAAAATAAGAACGGTCTAAGTGGCATTCTGAGAGCTGAGGACGAAGCTGAGAGTGCAAGAACAAGATTGCTCTGCTGACTAATAATGCCAGCTTGGAAACAATGTCAGCTCTTTAATAACTCCAGGCTCCTGCTCTTTGATAGGAGATGATCAAGGTGAAAGAAAAAAGGAGTAACAATGAGGAACTGAGGACCCTAGAAATGAAAACTATGCTTTTATTTATAGAGAGAAGCTGTCACAGACAGAACTAGGGTAAAATGCAAGCTGAGAAAACAGTATCTATTTAGCCCTGATTAAATATTCCTAGGAAGACTGCTTTATAGCAGTTGTGGATTAAGGTCATTTTGCCATGCTTTAAAAAAAATGACACTAAAATTAGTACATACACAGGCCCATTTTGATATATTGCAGCAACATCTGTTTAGACAACAAATCACCATAGCAGTGTAGCAGCCCTGGTTACCCTCACTAACTTCAGTAAGAATTCATCTCTCAGCTAAGTCTTGGCTACCCAAGCTACCGAACAGTTCTTCCCTTTTCAAGACTGTGACTGAGGATGTTTCTTCCCTTTATTGAGAAGAAGCTTTCAAAATACACATCCAAACTCAACTAAAAAAATGGCCAGCCTATTTGCATTGAAAAGTCTGGGAGATGAGCTCCTAACATTTTGTACTCAAAATAAAAAATGGCACTGAAACTTTAAAACACTTGAGTATTTCCTTGTACGACCTTATCAAAACATGCAAATTAAGAAAGTGCATATATGCTTGGTAAGTATATTTTCAATGCAAAAAGGTACCTAACAGTTAACAAGATATTAGACTTCATATGAAGCACATAAAAGGGTTTATTCTTAGTTTGATTCTGCAAATATCCAAAATTCTTGCTATTACATGAAGAATGTACATATGAAATAAGCTATAATGGCAAAGTATTGCAAAATGCTGGAGCAATGGTTTCTGAACTTTCTGGTTTCTGACCCTATTTGCATTTCTTAAAATCACATATTTTACAAAACAGATCAACTGAATATTAATTTAATTTAGGTTATCTTGGAGTAAGGGCTAAGGAGAACTTTATCCTCAAATGGTCCTTAGAAAAGGATTGTAAACCCAGCTCATGGAGCCTGAAATACTGGAAACAGGACAAGTTTCTTTAATGACACTCAGTTACATTTCTTTATGCTGTTTGGCATATAAGTAATGTATCCATTTAATAATTTTTTTTGGCAGATGTTTGCTTTTGAATACTATTCTACAGTCAGAATTGGAATCCTGACTAAGGAAAGCTTTAGAGACAAATATTTTTGAAATTAAGTTATTTGTGGTTGTACTATCACTCTGCAAATGAGAAATCACAATCACAATAATCCTTACAGTTAAATTTGTCTACTTTCCAAAGGAGTCACTGTTTTTAACAGCATAGCTGCATATTTTATAAATTGTATGGATCTCTGGTCAATTAGCTTACATTTAAGTTTTGAAAGAATCAATCTAGCTGCTACCAGAAAAGTCTTACTTTACATGTTCATGCAGAAGAAGTAATTTTTCAGGTAAGGTTTGCTTTGGTTGGGGACTGCACAGTGACAACACTGTCAGCAAAGCCTCCTTTTGCGGCTGCAGCTCGAAACTGCACGTGTCCCCATGAGCAGGAACAGTAAGCAGGTAACTTGAACACAGGGACGGCAGCTTCATCTACCCTGTGCTAAATAGATTTGCTAATATAAGCTGCATTTGTTCCTAAGTGGTTGTGTGGTTATTCTGGAAGAACTGTCCGTGATCAAAGCCCAGGAGAAGCTGCAGAAAGGAGCAACTTGCCAACTCTACAGCATCTGAACCCCACACAGGGGGGCTTCACCTACTGAGGGACCTGGGAACATGAAGTCTTGGTCTGGGGATAAGGAAGAAGCTGAGACACTCCCAAACTGAAGGCAGGGGGTGTTTGTGAATAAAAAAGCATGAAAAAGAATTTAAAACATCAGCAATGACAAGATGTACAAATTCCATGACTATTGATCAAAGAGAGGATTTTCATCATTCACCCAACCTTGTGTTGTGACTTCATTCAGGCAGAACCTCTGGCTCTGTTATTTCAGGGATAAGTGGTTTCAGGACACAGGGCCTCTCCCACCAGGGAGTAGCTCCTGCCCCAGGAGGACACAGCTCTAACCAAACCTAATACAGTGAAATGCCAAAGCACAGAAGCAGTAATAACATGCAACAATGCTACCTGTGGCTGTTCTAGAGAAAAAGGGCAAATCCTGCATAGAGAAAGAAAAAGGAAAAAGCTTGACAAAAACTCCACACATATAAGCAAAAGGCAACTTCCTTAAAATAATTAGCAAATAATTATTTAATTGCATGACGTAACTTTGATCTAGCATACAACACAAAGCTACAACTTTATCACCTGTTACTATACCCTTCATTTTCACCCCATACACATCAATGCGAAAAATCCAAACCTCACTGACAGAGCTGAGGCAGCCTCTGTGAAAAACCCCAAACCCACAGTTCATGGAGCACCCTAATGCCCAGTGCACAAGCAGTGTTTGTTCTCAGAGGCTGGTCAGCTGCCCTTTTCTGAACCAGGCTCTACAGGCCATGCACTCAGGACACTTTGACCTTACTCTGATTTTCAGCTCTCTTAGCACCACTTTACAGGCATTCTCAACACTTTGCACATTTGATAACATTAGTTTGAGTAAGCAAAAGTCTCATGGAAAGACTTCTCATATTAAATAAATTAGAATCTAGGGCAATAGAAACCCTAAGATCTGGATTGTAAACCACACACTAAAAATAAAAATGTCCTGATATCAATACACCCAAATGAAAAGCAAGATAAGTAATAAATTTTAATCTTATTATGGATGTATTTAATACTAAAATTTGCATCTGCAGAAAAATGTTCCCTTGGAAATTTGTCACAGCTCAGCCATAGATTAAAGTTAACAATTCATAATTCAGACTTAAAATGCACAATAAACATTTTACCTGAAAGTGCACAGTACAGTTTTTACTGAACCTGAACACAAAAAAATATTTTCTCCTTTCATGGAGGAGATAATATTGGTCTGTTGTTCCCATTAGAATTGTATAAATACATGTGCAAGTCATAGATAAAGGTTTTGTAAATAGCAAATGTAAATACATTAGCATGGAATTACACTGGACCAACCCTTTTGGCAAAGGCAGTTTGTTACACAGTTGTATCAAAGTTCAGTGTAGAATATATAATTTAACAATGCACACATTCACAAAGTTTCCCTCTTTTATGTTACACAAAATGGTAAAAGTATTATCTTCTACCTGACAATGGCTTTACTGAGTTTACTGACAGACAGTGGATTTGAGACACAAAAATACAAGAGCAATAGGACACAAAAGAAGCCAATATTAGAAGAATTTTCAACACTTCTGGAAAACCTTGCTTAGAAAATGACTGCATTTTACAAGAGGAAATATTCTTTGGTATGAAAGAACAGTGCCAATGGTATATACACATTTTTCCCTTTCAAGTGAAAGAGGTGAAAGAGCTATCAAAACTGAGTAAAAAACAAAGCCTCTTAAAAGTATAAATAAGGCACACTCAAAATTAAGTTCTACTGTGGCACCACAGAATGTCTACCCAGTCAGAGGAAAGGAAAGCACTTTGCAAAATCGAGCAAGACAGAGCTGTACTTGCTTTGGAATGGTAAAAGTGTAACTGGTAGTAAGGTAAGCAAGCAAAATGTAGAGCATAGGATGCAAATGGATTTACTGTGACAAAGGCTTATGGTCATGTTCTAAAATTCAGGATTCAGTCCCAGTATATTCTAAAGAAACTCCTGAGCAAAGGCCAAATGTGTTCCAAACAGCTCCATCACTGTCAATCGAAAACAGGCAGTTGCCAGAGAGTGAGACATTAAAAATGGTAAAAGCAGTGTTGTATCATGCAGCAGGTCACACAGACTAATCAAAACACAGCATATTTTTAGCTTGAACAAGACATCAGAACTTTCACAAGAAAACACCTTTATCAGTTAATCTTAGCACTTCATTCTTATGGTCTTGGTGAGAAACTTCACTTAGTTAATTCAGTGATATTACAGAATTGGTTAAAGTGCTTTAAAAAGAATAGAAATAATTCACATTTCTCTATTAAAAATATTTTTTCTTCTTGAAACTTGCCCTCAGTAACAATTAACTCATGTGTTAAAACTGATGGAACAGCATTAGCAAGAAACAGCTGGTTATCTTAGAGGGGGCATATATTAAAATATTTCATGTATTTGCCAAAGTACTATGCCAGAAAAGCTTATCTGTGCTGCATGTTGAACAATCTCATGAGTCATCTTTTGCTTTTTCCTTTGGCTAGTGCCTCTGCATAGGTCAGGTGAATAAAGTCAAAGAGTTGCGTGGCATTGGCAACATTACCCAAAATCTTGGATAGCTCGTCCTTGGACAGTGTCACCAGCTCTGCAATGCTTTTAACGTGGGTCATTAAGGCACGGCAGTTTTTTGTATTAACCCCTGGCATTTTTAGCAGGAAGTCCTGAGGCCCAGGGTTGTACTTGTCTGACTCGGGAAGAATTTCAGAATCTGCGGTGACAGCCATCGCTGTTTCTGCATCGGGTTGGGGATGGTTTTGTTTCAACTCTTCAAACAGTTCAGCAGTGGCGTGAGGAGAGGGACACCACAGGATTCGTAACTTTGGGAAGTGCAGCGTGAGAAGGGTTAGTTTAGAAGTAACATCATTGCTGGAAATTTCTGGCTGTAAAGAGCCTCGCGGGATCAAGGAGAAGGATTTGTTAGGATCAAATTCAATGAGGAGAACTGGCCGCTTGTAGTAGCGGCACATGGACACGCACTGTGCGTACAGCCTGCCGTTGTTTAAGGAACCAATCAGATCGCTGATGCTCTTCCGCTCCACACAGATGTCAGGGGTCAGAATGTAATCCCCAACTTCCAAAGTCACAGGCTCGATGTCGATCCCACGGCGATGGATCAGTGATGGAAGCTCACTACGGAATTCCCGCATATCCACAATTATGGTTTGCTGAACATCCTTCTGTTCCTGTCCACCTAAAGAGCAAAATAAACAGTTATCCCCACACTTGGCACCTCCTGCTCCGGTTGTTTTCCTGTCTGCTGCCAAGACTTCTGCAATGGATGGACTTCTCATCTTAAGTTAAACCTCAAACTCAGCAGTACAATAAATCCAGACTTCATTTGATTTTTAACTGTTAGAGAAAAAAATTACTTGCCTAAATATATACCATAGTTTATAGAGCATGCTCTGCAGCTTGATAGAACTACCATGCTACTTGCTGTAAGCTTTGTATAGGTGACAATGAAATACATTAGGCTGTAGATGAAAATTATTTAAATGAATCAGGGAAGTCTTTAAAAGGCTGCCTGCAAAACAAGATAATGAAGCTGACCCCTTTTACTCCCAGCTGTTTCCCACAGAAATACAGCACTGTATTGTAGGTATTATGTGTTGGCCTCTACAGATCTGCAGGACATATAAAGGCACCAAGGCCACAAAAGATGTAACAGCAAAGATTAGAGAGCATATGACAAAGGAGAGCAGGATTACAGAAACAACAGAAAAGAAAAACAGGCAGAGGCACAGCATCCATATCAGAGGAAAAGAACAAAAATATGGTTAGAATTGCAACAAAAGAAAAAGGATGCTTTACTGCAAAGGAAGTGTTCAAACTCATAATGTGCAGTTGTTTACCCAGGCAGCATGTTTTGCAAAGAGGAAAAGAAGTCCCCAACATTTACTATCTCAAGAACAACACTGTCTTTGACCATCTGTAGACTTCTGTGTTTTAATTTCTCTTCCTACAAGCACCACCACACAGCCTCATAACCAACAATCTGACTAGAAACAATCCAAATGGTATCTGTCTTAATGGTCAAATACTTCATGAAACCATATTTTTGAAGGAAACCACAGTTCATTGTCACAGGGAAACAATGTTTCTTTGGCACAAAGACTGCAGAGCCAATGTACATGTCTCTGACCCAGATGCTTTGAGGGGGATTTAAAGTGCAATAGTTACGGGACTTTTGGAAAGCTCTGGGCTGCAAGCCTGACCTAGGAGCTGCTCACCTGCTTTGCGTGTGTCAGCAGAGACAGAGGGAGGTCTAGGGTCTCTGAGGAGGTCTAAGTTTGTTTCATCTCTTCCTTCTCTTTCTTCAGGAACAACCATGCTGGCCTTCTCTCTAAGGAATCACAAACAAACACATACTAGAAATTGTAAATGCAGGACTAAAGAAGATTGAAATACTTCAATACCCTTCATCCAGATGTAAAATTATATGTAGTTTAATACTGAATGCAAACCTGATAGAAATGCAATTTACTGGGTTTTTCTAGGTTTTTCCTTTTACAAAGGAACTACTGACTAGTAATAGTACTGTAACCCGCTGAGAAGGCACTGTCAGTAAAAACACTATCTTACACAGTCTAAGGAATTAATTGTTTTCTTTCCCCAGTTGACTTAGGTTATAAAAGCTTTAAAAATTATCTTACAAGGAATGTTACCTGCAAAAACACAATTACACAAATGAACTTCATAGACAATTAGGAAAAAATTCAAGTGATGCTGATTAGCCTTTATATTAATACTAAATCTTGCTAAAATTATTAAGCGAAATACCAGGTGCTTTGAAAAGGAAAGTTTTGACTTTTTGGTGATTCTCAACAGGAAAGTAGTCTTTACATCTGACAAAGAATTGAATTAGAAATTTATTTAAAGCCTTCACACAGTTAAGAACTTTATTTAAAATGTCACCATATTGGGGAATTACATGAAACACTAATTATAAAGGCAGTTAAACTAATTGTGTTACCGAATGAGTTTTTCAAAGGCCTCCTTCTCTTTCCTCAGAGCTGTGAGGTAGCGCTGCTCTTCCGTGGAGCCCCCATATATGAGGAAATAAACTCTGTAGGTATAAAAGAGAAAGAAAAAAAAAAAGAAGTCACAAAACTTTGTATTAAGTTAAAAAAATCCACAACCAATAAATTTAAGATTAGTAGCAGTAAGTGCCTGACAAGTTAGTTAATAGTATATTAAATTTTAAGTTTCCTGTATTTTAAATTGGTATGTGACATTTATTCATAAAACGGAGTTTTGCAATTTCCAGATGTATTAAATACATATATCCAATGTGGTGATATTTCTGTCAGCAAATGCTATAAATGCAAATACTAATTTTCTTTATTGTGTTCCCTTTACTTGCTTCTCTGTTGCAGTTTCTGAATTACTGGTCTTCAGCATGATGAACATCGGGAAATGTGAAAATTTAATTAAACCCAAAATGAATCCTTTTGTTTAAAAATTATATCTTCAGAGATGATTTAAAATGAGACTACACCACCTCAAAATGATCTACTGCCACTAAAATCACTGAAGCAGAGGTCTTGGAATTGTTTTTTTTGTTTGTTTTTTTTTTTAACAGATATGATTCTGCTGTTAAGGGTCAAAATACCTGCTGGAAAGTAAAAATAATCTTTTGGTTACACCAGATATTATGCTTTTGTTTAAATTTAAGGGCTCAACAGGAACTGAAAGGTAGCTAATGGAAATGAACAGCAGTATGTTCTGCATTGACTGCTGACAGTGCACTTTTAAATTTTTCTTTTCAGACTAGAATTACCCTGGCCAAGTCAACTTGCCTCAAAGGCTTCCCAGGCCTGCTTGCCTTGTAGATTTCCAGCTGCCGAACAAAAGTGAGTTCTGCATCATACAGCACAACATATCTGGGTTCTACTTCGTGCAGCACCCGAGTGAGCGCATAGGGATCCCCGCAGCCCTGCAGCGGGTGGATAATCGTCAGCGGGTCCTTGAAAATCCCATAGTAACAATCTGAGGGCAAGTTCATATCAAACTCTTCAGGAATGGTCTCCTCAGTGTTGCCTTCTTGGCTACCACTTAATTCTTCGTTGTCTTCCACCTCCATCTCCTCTCTCTTTTCCTCCTCAGTTTTCCCTATCATTTGGATTATAGTCCGGTCTTGCTGCTTCTTGTGTTTAGTTTGTTTTGAAGAAGCTGTGAGTTTGGCTTTTTTGGCTTGAGGCCCTGTGTCTGGTTTGGCATTTTCTTTGGACTTGATGGCTTTTCTGTCCTTAATCCACACCTCTCCAGCTTTCTCATCCTTTCCGAAGGTTTTGTTATATAGTCTTGTTAAAAAAGCTTCTGCTCCAGCAATAATGTACTCCCTGAGCTGTGCACAGGCTCGGTCATCACTGGCACAAATGAGCACTTGCCCTGCAGTCAAGAAACAATACCACGTTTACAGCCTGTAATGCTGTCCTTCTTATCCAGCTACAAGCACCTCCTGAGCCAATGGCCTGCACTGATCCAAGCACTGTGCCTGCCAAATGCCTTCACATTCGCCTGCCACAGCCACTTTGGACTTCGAGAGAATCTAAATTGCATGGCTTTTTGTACCAAATAAAATTAGAGAAGATTAATGGAAGTTCAACATTCTTTATTCTTACAATGTCTAAATTCGTAAAGTTTTCCTTCTGACCATTGGAGGCAGATACAGCGTGTGTTGAAACATACTTGAACAACCACTCATCTTTAAGATGTGGAATAAGAGAGAACTTAAATTAGACCATTCTAATTTGTCAGCTGTGTTAGAGAGTCTACAAAACACGTTTCACATGGTGTTATTGACATTTGTGAATAACAATTCTCTGCAAGCTGACTCAGACAAACTCCTACAACACTAGGTGAGAGAGCCAGTTCTAACCCAGAGTCAGAACACTGTGGGTGGGAGAAAAGAGCACTTTTTTACCCTTACTGTTTCCTAAAATAAAACTTACTAAATTTTAAGGGAATGAAAAGCCCTAAAATAGGAAAGGCAGCAAAGCAGTTAGACTCTCCTCCCTGCCTCCTAATCTCTACCTCATTTATATGCAACTCATGAGAAGCAAATTTTCAGGTGCATGAGAAAAATGTGCAGGTTAGAAAGGGCATAAGACAGAACCTCTATATTTGTTTTGAACCCAAACTTCAGAAATGAGTGAATCGTACCTTGATTGTTATAAATTTCCGTATCAGTTTTATTTGGCTTGGAACTAAGGTATCAGCCACTACTGAAATATAACCCAAAATGTTTTTTTCAGAATAATGCAGGTTCTTTCCTAAAAAGTATTGCATTGTAGGAATGAACAGCATTTCTCTTTTAGAGCAAGACCTTATAAGAGTTAATGTAAAACTATCTAATTTTACATAGTTTATGTACATAATGTACATAAATTCCTCATCTTAAGGCCACGAATTACTAAATTTAAATCAGCTCTTGATAAAACTACAAAAAAGAGTTAGTTCCTTCTCTCCAAGGTCAAGCAGAAGTACAAACCAGTAGCAGTACTGGAAAACTTACATCATTTAGTATTCTCTCACCTGGACCACCAAGGTTGTCACTGTTCTTATTCTCATTTTCAATCTCTTTCAGTACTTCTCTCAAAGCTTCCCATTTTGGGTTACTTTCTAGAACCAATTCCCTTTTCAGTTCTGAAACACAGTAAAATTGAACATAGCAGCTCTTGCAGCCAAAATATCCTTCAGACTTTAAATCAGTGGTTAGATGTCAATAGTGTGATGGTTGTTGTCACATATGATATTCAACAGCCTACATGTGCAACTTGTTATGCTAATGAGCTGGAGAACACTCTTAAATTTAAAAATGGAGGTGCTTTTGCCAAGCAAAATGCTGAAATATTCACTCATTCTTCAATTCTGAAACTCCTGAAATATATATTTTTAATAAAAGCAACCATAGCCTCCTACTCTTTCACGTAAGATAATAAAGATGAAGCTAAACTTCAATGGAATGCAAGAACAATTCCACACAGGCTCTCCCACTGATCAGCTGAGCAAGCTTAGGAGAATCCCCTACTTCGTGACTCTTTTATGTTGTTTATTACGTGCTTTTGGAACTAAGATTATGTCTCAATTTATCCCAGCTAACAGACTGAGATCCTGAGCTGTGGAAGTTCATGCAGGGAACCAGAGCAGAAGTAATAATATGCAAAGCACTTGGAATCGTGTGACACTCTCAAACTTAAAATTAGGAATGATAAGTACCATTTTCCTTCTTTACATCACGTTTTTCAGAGCCTGAGCCTTTGCCTTTCTGATTCAGTTTCTCATCTGCAATGCGATAAACTCGAGCTCGAGCATTCACAAACATTGAAGTACTGGAGTCAAGGAACAGCCAGCCTGGAGAGGAAAGGAGAAGGAAGCAGTAGTAGTTTGACATCTGCAATGTGTATGTGTTCCAAACCTCTGAAGTAAAAGCCCCAGATCTTCAGCTGGAATACCTGCCCTACCTGCTTGCCGTGTAATCACCAGCTTAATAAAAGACAGAAATGTGATGCAAATCTCACACTGTTAAGTAACAGCAGTGAAGTGGGAAGATGAAAGAATTATCTGTCAATAAAAACCTACGTCCTTATGGCTGGTTGTGTAAAACCTAATTAGATACCTTCATATGTTTGGGAATGATATTTAAAAACATCAACATTGCATTGTTTCATGCATTAACTTGTATGGTTATTCCGTGTTTACCTGAATTCTCACCAAAAGCTTTTTCACTTGCTTTCAGTGACTCCAGCAGATTAAGGAAAGTGACACAATCATACTGGGTTAGATACAATAGTAAAGTACGTAAGATCTTCAAATCCTGGACCAAAGACTTTGTCTTGGCTCCAAGCTGATGCCAGAGAGGATCCAAATAGTGACGTATTGTCTGGAAATAAAAATTGGAGAGTTCGGAGTGTCAAACATACAGTACTGCATTATAGCTTCTGACCAGGCTGAGAATGCACTTTACAGGGACACTCTGGTTTCCCAAAGTTATTACAGACACCAAAATAAAGATGCACTGGTGAGATATTTGTTTTGATATAAGTGACCATATTTTAGCAAAGTTAACATAATACAGATGTCTTTATGAAAAGTATTTCAGCAGTTAGCAGATGTATATAATTTAATACTTTCAGTAATTTTTTTCCTTTCCATCTAATAATAAAATACTGGTAAAGTTATTCAAAAAAACACCCTTATTTTACTGGTACTGGCCTGTTATATTTAGTATCTAATGTCCTTTACTTAGGTACAGCAAAAACCATTATAATGTCATTTAGTTTCCAAAATCAGATAGGTACCATGAAGATGTGCAACTTCTAGAGCCCAAGAAAAAACTTTCAAATATTTGAAGTACAGAAGGCCTTCCATCCAGATTAAATCACAGTTAACCAATAACTGTGTTGCACTATGACAGTTGATTTCACCCTAACAAAAGCATGTGTGCCAAACAGATCTGTCAAAAATAACAATGAAGACAAAGTTATGACATACATAATGATTAAAGAGACAGCAGATGCATGCATATGCATACTGTCTATTTTGTACAATGCTTCTCCTACTAGAGAAAATAAAAAATACAAGCAAGAAATTCAAAAGGAAAAGGGGAGTATGTGTGTGGCAATTACTGATACTTATCTCCCAAGTATTCTGAGCTGAAGTTGCAGCTGTCTTTTTAATAACAGTAGTAACAATTATTATAACCATGAATTAGGGTGTTCTTACCATTGGGACTTTGGAAATGAAGGAAGAACAATAATACCAATACATCAAAAACCCTACTGGGAACTCTCACATCACCATTATATCCCCTTGTACCAGTAATAAACATGTCATGGGAGAACACTCAGCTGCTGCTGGTTATTTATTTTGCAAACAACATTTCTGTTTTCATGACAGGCACTTTGGAGATCCATATCCCATTACTTAGACACTACATAACAATCAAAATGGTTACCTTGTCAAAAGGTTTAGCAATAGCATTCTCTAAAGATAGATCTTCTACTTCAAGAGCTGGGTTGTAACGTTTGAGTTCCCTCAGACATGCATTCAGAATGTCCAGGATTGCAGTCTGGATAGCAAGCATAGCAGGGGTCATTGCCACGTGTATTTCCACCACTTCAGGTTTATGCTTCTCTAGAAAGGAGTGCACTGCTACATGAAATCTAAGAGAAAAACAACTTTGTAAGATGTACATGGACAGCTTTGTTTGACTTAGAATTACTCAAAAGTTTGTATAAACTACAATTACTTGTTTTAAATGTAAACAAGTAAGTTAAGTCCAAAATCAGTTTCTACTTATGTGAAGACTGCAATCTTATGAACAACCTTGGAAAACCATCTGTTCCGCAATTATGACTGTAGTCGTTCCAGTCATGTGAGCCTATAGTGCTGGTGAATGATCCATGGAAAATTACTGCACTGGATTCTGCACCATCATCACACACAGCAAATATTAAAATAAGCCCAAAAAATCATATAAGGGAGAAACTGGAAGGGGTTCATAAATTCTCTGAAATCACATGGCTGCACCAGCAGATTTTGTGACATTCCCAGCTTGCAATGACAACTGCAGGTCCTTGCTGGAATCCTGCCCTTGGAGCCACTCTGGCTGCACAGATCCAGAGATGCCACCTGAGTGTTCCTGACAGGATGAGGCTCAGAGGACCTGATGGCTGCTGACCTCTGCAACTCCATGGACGTTTCTCTGACTGCAGCCTGCAGCCCCAGGTCTTTTCATGGGAGTTAAGGAAGGAAATCTAGAGAGCTTCTACTCAACCTTTCCTACCCTAGGTATGTCCACTTCTACTTCCCTGGGACCCTGAAAGACAGACTGTTAAGGAATTTACAATGCAGAGGAACAGTTCACTAAGAACGAGTGAAACACATTCCAGCCTGGACTAACGGAACAAATGGGCAGAGCTCCTGCCCAGGGCAAGAGCACTGACTGGGTCATCAGAGTGCCCAGTTCCATTTGTGCTCCTGAAGACTCAGTGCGTGCCACATCTTGGCAATTTGTTTTTTAACAGTCATCCAGAAATGTTCTTCATACATAACATACGCATGGAAGAAGATTTTAAAAATCTGACATGTAGAAAGAGATGCATTGAGTTTCATCACGGCTGGAAACAAACACCTCCATGAATAGCAGAACTGAGAGACTGTTTTCCTGTCATTACATGGCTTAAATACTCTTGTTTAGTAAGAGAAGTTTTTCTTAAACTGTTAAGAATGTCACTTTTTGCTGTGATTTCTGTTGACTAAAAGGACAGCCCTACCATAAGGTTCATCCCCTTAATAGAGTCAATTTGAGTCTATTTTCAAAAACACTTGCAGAAATTCAGTATCTTTAAGACCACTTCTGTCAAAAACTGAAAAAAATTTGTTTGGGAATACAGGAGGGAACACAGTGTGACTGCACACACCTTGTTTTCTTAGGAACCCGCTGCAACATCCTTCATCTTTCCTCTAAGTTTAACTCTCCAGTGAAGTAAAGAAGCCCCTCACCTTGGCCACAGATAAAGCTTCCCAACAAAAAGATTCTTCATCACTCTTTCCACATGACAAAAGCCAGTGTTAAATGCAACCGCATTATCTGTAAAAGCTTTAATGAAGCCTTGCTTGTTCTTCTGGCGATAAAGCCGCAAGATGAATGCTTCCTGACAGGACTCAATGATTCTGTGTGCTTTGTACACCAAAATGCCTGGCAAGAGACAAAAATTTCAAGTTAAAAAAAATACAGAAAGGTCCAGGTTTGTACAGATTTTTCCTCACAATTGTCTTATTCTTCTACTGTTCTTTTAATTACAGGAATTTAAGTCTTCTAAAATGAAGGTTGAACAAAGTTTCTGGGGTTGAAATGAGTGATTCCTCAGTTTCAGTACCATGGAATTGCCAAATAACAGAACTGGGTTAATAATGCATCTTTAACAGAAAAAAAAAAAAAGCTTCTGCGTAAGTGGCAGGACTTGCTTGGAAAATTCTTTACTCCTGAGGCATAACTTGAACTTGAGCCTTTTAAAAGCAGAAAAAGTAAATGCACGACATAAGACACTGTTACAACAAAGCAAGTTTGATGTGTTTGAGGCTGTGATGAATTCTTCCATTAAGAGAAATTCTGGAATTACAGACTTGTGGAGTAACTTTCATTGGTAACAGTTCAAGTGTTTCCATAATCAAAGAACTTCTGAAAACATTTATTTTGCTTTTCTCTCCCATGTGACAGTCATATTCACACTCAAGGACAGCAAGTATTATCAAATATATGAGTACACCACCAGTTTTCTTCATGGCTATGGGTGTACTAGGAATAAAAGACCTATCAAGTACATTTCAATAAAGAGAAATGGAACAAGAGTTTAATTTAATTACATGTTTGAGGTGAACACTTCTGGAGTTCACAGTTCACTCAGCCAAGACCTGCTAAACCAAGGCTTGTTTTTTCCTCATGCTAATCATTTAAACAACACATTGCATTATTTTCCCTCTGCCCCTACTGAAGTAAGGCCTGTGTGGTATCTGTTCACAGCTTCTAGTGGAATCATAAATGCCTTTCTAAAATGGAACCAAAGGACATCAAACATCACAGGTTTTACCTTGTGCCTACATAAGCTAATAAACTTACAGAGCATTTATTTTCTGTAACAAGTCTCCTCAACTCAGCACCCAGCCATTGATTTTAACATGCCTTTGCTTGCTAAATGTCAAAGCACCCAGAAAAAAAGACTTCCATATAACTTCTCGCCATTTATGATTAAGTCCTGCAATAATACACTACAAGGTAGTTTTCTGTCTAGATATTGTTAGACCTGTCCTATGAACCAAATTTTTCAGTACATAATAATGATCATAGTCATGCCTGAGCAACTCCCAGTTTATCAAGATGTTACCCCAGATGGACATGACAGGAAAGACAGTATTTCTAACAGGTCAGTAAGACTGAAGCTATTATAATACCTTCCTGCTTTTAGTCAACATATATCTGCTTAGTTCACACCTGCTCTGTAAGCCTTGGTAGAAACAACTTGCCACTTTTTATTACACCAACTTGCATCAGTTTCACTGTGCTGTCACGTACATAATTTCTACTCAGCAAAAACCACCAGGATTAATTCTGCTTTACTGCAGTGATAATTTCTTATCTTCATTTAGCTGGATTTAAGAGTTCATCAGATGTTAATTCACACTGATTTTACAAATGACATTTTTAACACCTAGAAAGGCTTTTGCTGTTATGTCCTCATGAAACACTACGACAAGATTTTGTTGTACAGTCTCACACACAGACAAAGCACACAGACCCAGGTGCTGGGAGGCTGGGAATGAAGGCACCAGTGGATGGCAGGTGCTCTCACACCGACCTCTGGTGGCAATACAAACCTGTCACAGCTCTGTGGCACTACAGGGACAGCACCAGTTTTAAAAGTTTACTGTATTTCTTTTCATCTTTCTTTTTTTTTTCCTTTTCTTCTTTGGTAGGGTAGAAAGGCAGAGAGGAAGGAGTCAAGGGAAAAGGAGAAACTACCACAGGTTGCCCAGAAAACCTATTTACTTCTTTTGAACTTGGAAATACCAGAATTGACAAATCTGGTGTTCTTTGACTCCAGCACAAAAGTGTTCAAAATGTTCTAGAGTGGAACTTGCTATAGCTTGACTAAAAGGAAGGAGGTACAGCTTCTGAAGCTGAAACTTACATTCTTCTAAGCATACAATATTCAGCTATGTTTAACGTTTAAGATGTTAACACTTGGAAAACAGTAAAATATTCTTAAATCCCTGGCTCTTAGATATCTCTTTTTCCAGCTCTCCAGGCTATAACAGCGTTTCCAGCTTATACAGGAACATAAAAACAAGAGTGGCTAGGGGAGAAGGGGAACAGAGCACGAGAAGAGAAGGGCAACTCTCACATCTTCCATGTATAGCTTCTAGATAACTACAAAAAAAAGGTTGCAAGTTATTCCCCAAATCTTTACAATAACAGTAACAACATTACTTTGTAATACTGATATTTGCATAGTGCCCAAGTGTGTCAATACAAAGATTAGTGAGGTATTTTTTCATGAGAAGTCACCAGGAGTAATTTGTTAATGCAAAAATATAGGTAGTGTGCATGGCTCATAAAGCATGACATCTAAAATCAGTTTAATGATAGGCCAGTGTCCAATAGACCACAGAACACTATTTCACCAAGTGCAGTTGATTATTCTTCTTTGAAAGCCTTTTTAAACAGTATGATTAAATGAGGCAAAACAGCTGAGAGAGAGAAAAAAAATTAAAATATGAAAGAATGACGTATTTGCTCCTTTTGCCTCAGTCTTGGTGGGGAAAAAAAAAGCAGTAATTCTTCAACCTCAATACCTGTTAGTAGAACTCTTCATGTAGAATTAAGCTTTGTGTATTTTCAAACAGAACACTTACGTTTATTTCATTATGCTCTTACCCGTAATGAGATTGGCAGGAATTCTGTCAGTAAGGAAATCTACCACAAGGATCCGACTTGTTGCAAAGATGACTCCTCCTTGTGTATAAAATTCATATCGAGTATTATTTGCAATTTCATTGGTAACCCGTCGAGGGAGATGAACAACTCCATCTGACCTCAGCTGATCAATAAAATACTCCTAAACCAAATAGAGTAAAAACACAAGACATTATTGTGGTATCCAGGGAAAGGAATCCAAAAAGCACCTTTAGTACATATACTCTGGTAATTTTGAGAACCTGTCAAAAACAAATTAAGACATAATAGTATAACACACCATTATGGTAGTTAGAATTATTATGGAAAGTCAGAATTATTATGATTTTTTTCTTCTTTGACATACTTTCTTCAGTTTCAAACTCATCTGAGTGATTTTAAAAATCTACATAGTCAGTAGTAACTAGACAATACTTACATAAAAATGAGCATCTGACACTTCAAGGAGCTTATATTTTCTTATATTTCAATATCTCATTTTCAGAGAAAATTGGATTTTAATACTGCCTTAAGAACAGAGAATTGGGGAGAGATCAACTAGTGCCCTCACCTGTCATTAGATGACTACACCAGGTAGATCATATACACCACGCTTAATCTTAAAAACTACAGCTGAGATCTTCATTCACCTATGGTTGCTATAAAAGGTCCCCCAAGACCTACCCTTCCTGATGGTGGGAAATTTGCAGATTCCAGAGAAAAAAGTTTTGGTTTTTTTTGTTCAATTAGGGACAAACCTGCCAAGCCCTCCAAGCATGTTTCACCTCTTTCTCCTCACTGGTTACTTATAAGTTATGTACTTGTTTTAGCTCGTTAGTGTTACTAGGACTTCATTGTGCTGCCGGAGTAGAAATTCAACTGCCATGATCCCGAATGTGTGTGGTTTGACAGCTTCCCCAGGACCTGGGGGTGGACAACAAGCTGTCCCTGAGCCAGCAGTGCCCTTGTGGCCAACAAGGCCAAAGGGATCCTGGGGTGCACTAGGAAGAACACTGCCAGCAGGTCAGGGAGGTGACCCTGCCCCTCTGCTCAGCCCTACTGGGGCACATCTGGACTGCTGGGTCCAGTTCTGGGCTCCTCAGGACAAAAGCGACACGGAGCTCCTGGAGCAGAGGGTGACACAGAGGATGAGGGAACTGGAGCATCTCTCTTGTGAGGAAAGGCTGAGGGAGCTGAGGCAGTTCAGCCCCCAGGGGAGATGGCTGGGAGGGGACACCATCCATGTCTGTCAGTGTGAGCAGGCAGGGCTCAGAGCAGGGTCCGGGCTCTGCTCCCTGGGGCCCAGCAATGGGGCAGGAGGAACGGGCAGGAACTGATGCCCAGGAAGTTCCACCTGAACACGAGAAGAACTTCTTCCCTGTGAGCACCCGCACAGATTGTCCAGAGAGGCTGTGGAGTCTCCCTCGCTGGAGATATTCCAGAACCATCTGGACACAATCCTGTGCTGTGTGCTCTGGAATGACCCTGCCTGAGCAGGGAAGTGGGATCAGATGAGCCACTGTGGTCCCTACCAACCTGACCCATTCTGTGCCTCTGTGCCGGGGCCGGTGCCCGGCCCGCCCCCCGCGCTGCCCTCACCGGAGCCCGCACACCCTCCCGCCAGCCCGGGGAGCCGCTCCGCCGACCGGGGCAGCGCCAGAGCCGCCGGCCGCCCCCGGGACGCGACTGCCGCAGCCGGGAGGGGAAGGGGCGGGCGCTGGCAGCTGCCCTCACCTCCTCGGCGGGGCTGGTGTTGAGCACGAGCACGAGGCTGGCGGGCTCGCAGTAGAGGCGCAGGAAGCGCAGCAGCAGGCGGTCGATGCCGAGCCCACGGGCGCACACGGCGAGCCCGTCGCGCTGGAACAGCTCTAGGAAGATCTGGCTCTCGTGCTCCAGCAGCGCCGCCATCGCGGCACGGCTCCCGCGCACGCGCGCCCCCCAACTGCGCCCCCTGCCGGACCCGCGCGCGCGGTCCTCCAGGCTCCAGGCCGGGCGGTTTCCCGCCCTGCGCGCGAGGGTCCCTCAGGGAAATGTTCGTCCCCTCATGGATACCCACAGCGGGCGGGGACGGCACCCCACACACGGGCTGCTGCTGCGGCCGGATCAGCCTCCGCTTCCCTCCCTGCGGGGCGTGTGTGCCAAGTGGTAACGCGAGGTAGCTGCTCTTATCCAATTATTTTGTGTTTATTATGACCCGAGGGAAGGGCCTGACGTTCTCTTACGCGAGATTTGGGTTAGATACTAGGAGAAGGTTTTTCATCCGTAGGGTGGGCACTGCCTGGGCTCCCTAGGCAGTGGTTACGGCCCCAAGGCTGAAAGAGCTCTAGGAGCATTTGGATACCGCTCTCAGGCACAGGGCGGGCCTGTTGGAGTGTCCTGTGCAGGGCCAGGAGTTGGATCGAAGATTCTTGTGGGTCCATCCTACTCAGAATATTCTGTGATTCCGTTATTTTTACGAGTAGTTGCATTTTTTTAGCTCCAAACCCAAACTCTCCTGAGCACTCCTCTCATGAAGCATCGGCACCTCCCTGTTTCCGTGGTGCCCGCCCCGGTCAGTGCACAAAGGCTGTTTGTGCCCAGAGGGGCGAAGGCACTCCTCAGACCTGCTTTCAGAAACACCTGGAAATGCAGGGCACTCCTCACACTTCCCCTGCATTTCACCCGAGCATCATGGAATCACAGAAGGGTTTGGGATGGAAAGGACCCTCCTATCTCCCGCTTCGACGCCCTGCCGTGGCAGGGACATCTCCCTGTAGCCCAGGCTGCTCAGAGCCCCCGGCCAGCTGGGTCCAAATCCCCCTCTGGAAAGGGAAGGAGAAGGCTGCAGCTTTGTGTGCAGGGCTGCTGGGCAGAGGGGCAGCGCACCGCCCGCTCCTTCCATCCTGGGAACCTGTGCAAAATGTTCCCATCACTTCTATTTATGCTGGGTGCTGATTCCAGGTATCTCTGTCAAGATTGTCTTTGGGTAAAATGCCGTTATCAGGGTGTTGAGTCAACGGGCAAATATATTCAAATAAACACTTTCAGTTCTTTGTTTCACACTGTCACCTGTGGGCGGCTGCAGTGGGGGTTCCTTTGGGTTTCAGTGTTTTTCTGATGAGGGAAAATAAAGTGTATGCTGCCAACGTGTTCCTTTACCGCACACTTGTTCCAGTTGGAACAGTTACTGAAGAGGCACCTTGCAAAGCATTATTTGTAAATTTTCCACACAGTCAGAAATATGCTTTGGAACATTTTAAATTAATGTAGAAAAATGCAGATTATTTACAGTTATGCCATTGTATTTTAAAATGCACTACAGGTCCTCAGGGCAAAGTAAAAAACAAGTGTTTAAAACAGGCAAAAATTAATAAAATATGGGGTCTAATCTTGATTTCTCTCATACACATTTCATGTTTATGAAATTTTCTGCTGATACCTAAACAACTTTTTCTTTGCAAGTTGGGTCACGTTGCTAACTGTTGTGCCAAATACCATGCTTTGGTTCTCATTTTTATCAAGCCAATAAGCTTTCTGATGTTTGCATTTAAAACATTTTAGACCATAAAAATGTCAAAAATCAGTATTTTTTTGACACGTTTTCATTTTTGTGGACTGCAGGTCATTTAATTGAACAAAACAAAGCCTTACACAGTAACACAATGATTACTATTAACACTTATTACTCTTTTTGAATACTGTATGAAAAACTGAAGCCCAATAAGGTTACTTTTTTGAGGAATTTTAGTATTCTATAGAATTGTCCATATAATTTAGGAACCAGCCATTTCCTTGCCCTACTGTCTCCTACAGGAAGTAGACAGAATGTTTCCTAATGGTCCAGATGAAATACTTTAGGCATCCCTGTATTACAATTTTATTTTTACTCTATATATTTTTTATATGTTTTCACTTTGGCTAAATGTAGTTTTAATGTAAAGCTGTTGTGAGATGTCCTTCTTGTGGGTACATATTTATTAGGGCTGTCATTTCTTACCTTAGGAGACCAGAATTTAGGCCTAAATCTTACAATTTATTTTTGTGCAATTTTTCTTTGCAAAACATCAGATTAATATTGAAAAGAAAAATCATAAACACACAAGAAATAACTTCAATAGGAACAGTATAAATGTGCCTAAGAATTAGCTATGTCATTTTAAAGTTGGGAATAATAGGCTGGACGAATGTTATTCCAGGGATTGCATGAATACATTTCTGTATCCAACAACAAAGTTTGTTTTTAATTTTAAACATATTAAAACTTAGGTTTTATATATGTATGTAATAAACATTTGGAGTAACTTTAGGAGTTTCAATCCATATAAAATAGTAAGCACACACCAATTATAAGTTACTTTCAAACTGATAGATGATATGAGATGATCAGTACAGCCCATTATCAACCTCTCAAGAAAGACATTAACTTGTGTATTTTAAAAATGCATTAACAGATCTATTTATTTCATTATACTAACACTAAATGGAAGTCAGGTTAATTGCCTGGTAGTGCAACAGAACATGTCCCTGGAGAGGAGATTAGTATTTGGCTCACTCCTTGTTATTTGGATCAGCAATGTTAATATTAATCTTTGTGATACACTTTTGACAACTAATTTGTTTTTAAATTTTAATTTTTACAAGTTATTGCTCATTACCGTGAAAGAAGAATATACAAAAATCATGACTAAGTCATTAATCTGCTCATTTGGGTAAGGACAACAGTCTTGTCTGAAGACAGTTAACAGTTCTTTTGTGTCATATTCATAAACTTTTATTACTGGTTGTGTAAAGAGCTGAAGAGGACTCCCTGTGAGAAGAAAAACAATATTTAAGTAACTTCTGTAAAACTTTTGTAATTAAGTAAAAATCCATATTTTCAGCTGTAAAAACATGGTGAGATTGCCAACTCTGTGGATTTTTTTATTGTGTCTTTGATTTGGTTTGTTGTTTGGATTTAGAATTATTGGTATTTGTCTCTATGTTTAAATATACATTTGAAATTGAAAAAATTGCGTTCCATAATCTGGAAATTTATTAGAACCTGTATTTTAGCCACATTAATTAATATTCTTAGAATATGTAGTTTTGAGGGGGGCACTTCCTGTGATCTGTAATTAGCTGAAATAGATTTTTCTCCAGCAGTCTACATACAGAACATTCTTTATAAGTTAAAAAATATTATCCCTATAAAAGAAAACCTAATTATTCTTTTTCAATGAGGCTATTGTAAAAATTAGATATGACATGTTTTTGCTGGGTAAAAAATGAATTGCAATAAAAGACCTGATTTGGGCTGTGGTCTGATGGATAGGGAACATTAGTAAGGGGAAGGTGAGTTCTCATCCTGCACTGGCTCTGCCAGAGCAGGAGACCCTGCAATTCCCAACTCCCCCTTTTGTTTCCCCTTAGGTGTAATTGCCATACAAGTCACAGCAAGTGTCTGCAGCATAATTTGTCTTAAGTAAACTCTGAATTAGACTTAAGCAGCTGTTAATGATTTCCGAAGGGTGTTTTTTTCTCCACAATTAGAAAGCTAGGTTTAAAACTTTAAAGATACATGCATATAGTTTGTACTTCAGTATCCTGAACAACCTTAATTTTGACTTTTCCCGCTCTATTTCTGCATCTTATGTAAATAATATATGTGGTGACTGTGTAGAATATACAACTTAATAATTTCTAGATGAAAATGTCATGAAATACAATGAGGTTTCTTTATTGTAGCAGTATATAGAAATGACAGATGAAATGTTTTAATACATTACTTATGTTCAAATCTCTCACACATTTCTGAGGGCCATGGGCATATTCACTCGATGTGTAGCTGCCCATTTAATAGAAGTAATTTTACAAATAACCTACTTTGTTATTAACAAAAGCAGAAGCAATTGATGGTACAATGGGGAACATTTGCCCCATTGTGACCAGTGTAGAGTTGTTGTGTGGTAGTGGCAATACAAATCTGCTTTTTCAATTTTAGTTGAAGATTTTGTGTTTTCTGACCCTAAATGAAAAAAAATGATGACAACATAATGTTCTGAATGCTATTAGAAGTGTCATTTTTTCCTGCCATTTTTTAATACATTAGTTTGGTAACTCTGATTATATCCCAGTGGTAGATTTTAGAGAAGCCAAATCAATGTCCTTGCTATATTGGTGTTACATTGTTTTGTATTTCATAAACAAAAAGGGATTTTTTTAAACTAATTTTTAGAACAAAACTATTATTTTGTCAATAAGTGTTTAAGTGTTTGTGTTTAGCAGTTTGTGTAACTTGCTGTATATTTTGGTCACTCTTTATTCTGAAAGCCCAGAGTGTGGTTTGGTGGTTGGACAAATCCAGCTTTATGACTGACAATAGCTGTCATGAAAAGGCTGTGACCACATGACAGAATTGTCATTGTCATGTCTGTAAGGTTCATGTGCTGCCTGTTCACATCTATGTGAAAAAATGTTGATGGTTTAGTGCTAAAACAAATGGCATTAGGTGAGAATAGTTATTTGTCTTCTGATTATCAGAATAATGTTAGCACAAATTTACATCCTGTGCTCCACTTGACAAAATGGGGTTGTTTGCTCCCATCTAACTGATTGTAGCATAGAAAATGGGTGTTTCCTAGAATTTTTTGTGGGAAGTTTGTTGGTTTCTATTGCTTAGAAGATCCTAATTAAA